>WNWK01038748.1:0-17783 GCA_009830355.1 Cherax destructor | reverse complement strand
TTGGTGATGGACCAGGTGCTTCAGCTCCTTCAACGCCCTGGTGATGGACCAGGTGCTTCGGCTTATTCAGTGCCCTAGTGATGGACCAGGTGCTTCGGCTTATTCAGTGCCCTGGTGATGGACCAGGTGCTTCAGCTCCTTCAACGCCCTGGTGATGGACCAGGTGCTTCGGCTTATTCAGTGCCCTAGTGATGGACCAGGTGCTTCAGCTCCTTTGGTGCTCTTGTGATGGACCAGGTGCTTCAGCTCCTTTGGTGCTCTTGTGATGGACCAGGTGCTCCAGCTCTTCCAGTACCCTGTTTTATAATGCCCTGATTATCAAAGCATATTCCATGGATGGAGTAGGTGGGTTGGGTAGGAGTTTTTGTTTGTGGGATTGGTTTTGGGTTTTAGGGGAACCTGCCTAGCGTGGACCAGTTGGCTTGCTGCAGTGTTCCTTATTTCAGTGTTCTTGTGAGTGAGAAGGGTTGGATTTAAACGGGGTTTGCACAATTGTTTGGGGGGGGTTGTCGGGGTTTGTTCCTTGGATGGGGATAGGTTGGACAAATATTTTTGTTGGTGGGTTGGTTTTGACATGGACTTGCCAAGTATGGGCCAGTAGGCCTGTTGCAGTGTTCCTCCTTTCTTATGTTCTTATGTGTGGGTGGGTGTGAGTTGGACCTGCCTCGCATGGGCCAGTAGGCCTGCTGCTGTGCTCCTTCTTTCTTATGTGTAGTAGTGAAATAAAGATGATGCAATCAGTCCATCAACTTTGGAGAAAAAAGTATTTGAGGTGGTCAGTTCCTTAGCTTCATGATCTGGAACGATATGAAGATGAAGTTGTTGTTGTTGTATGTTCGCCGGTACATCCGGCCCGGGTCTTCTCCAAATGGTGACCCGGCATGAAGATGAAGCTGAGAACGGAGTCTTAAATACTGTCGAAGGTGAGGTGGAAGATCTCCAAGACGTTACAGGGGACTGGATTCACTAATTGAGGTTATCTCTCCAAGAGAGAACCCGCAATAATGGATTCAAGTTAGATAAGTTTAGATTTAGAAAGGATATAGGAAAGTATTGGTTTGGAAATAGGGTATACCTTTGAAGAATTTCGAGAGTATCTACTCTCTGAGCCCGGCCATGGGCCAGGCTCGTCTGGTGCTTGCCTGGTCAACCAGGCTGTTGCTGCTGGAGGCCCGCTGACCCACATATCCATCACAGCCTGGTTGATCTGGCACCAGGTGAAGATACTTGTCCAGTTTCCGGACAAGTATCATGAATGGTAATGGGATCAATCCTATTATCTGCCTCAGTGCTGGAGGCAATGATGTAGGCAAGCGTAGAAGTGAGGGTTTAGTTAGAAGGTACAGGACAGCAATAGACATAATTAGGAAGAAGGGGGGGCGCCCAGTTATATGTGGCATTTTGCCAAGAAGGGGTGTTGGAAATGAATGGCTGTCCAGAGCGATTGGTATAAATTGCTGGCTGGACAAACACTGTAAGGATAATGCAGTCCCATTCATTGACAACTGGGACCACTTCTATGGCCGAAATGACATGTATGCCAGGGATGGGGTTCACTTATCCAGGGCAGGTGTAGAATTTCTCTCTAGCTCAGTTGAGGATGTTGTTAGGGCTTTAAACTAGGATTAGTTAGAGGTATGGGTTTAGGAATGGTGAATAATGAGGGTCAAAATATTGATTCAGGCTTTGATATCATAAATCTTAACAATAACAGTAATCGAGTAACAGGGTAATAATAGTAACAGAAATTGTGTAAAACAAAAGCTGAATATGAAAAAGGTTCATAAGAAGATACTACATCTTAATGTATTTTACACTAACTGTCGAAGCGCCAGAAATAAAATTAACGAATTACGTTTGGTAGCATGTGCTGGGAACTTTGATGTCATTGCAACAACTGAAACATGGTATAATATAAAGAGTCGGGATATGATTGCTGAGTGGCATATTCAGGGGTTTAAGTTGTTCCATGTAGATAGATATAATGGGAAAGGGGGTGGAGTTGCATTATATGTACGAGAAAATATAAATTGCTGCATAAAAACAGGCATAAAAATAGATGGATCATTAACAGAATCTGTTTGGGTAGAGTTTCTAGAAGGTCAAGAAAAACTGATTGTAGGTGTAATATACCGACCTCCAGGCTTGGATCACGATAGAGGGAGACTTCTTTGGGACGAAATTGTTAGGGCTTCTAGACACAATAACGTAGTGATAGTAGGGGATTTTAACTTTAGTCAAATTGACTGGACTTCTTTGACCGGTAATCTGGAGTCCAGTGACTTTATGGAAGTAGTTCAGGACTGTTTTCTGAAGCAGTGTGTGACGGAGCCTACCAGAGGTAATAATTTGCTCGACCTAGTCTTGTCAAATAAAGAAACCCTTGTAAATAATCTGGAGATCACTGAAGAGCTTGGCGCAAGTGATCACAAATCCATTACTTTTAATATTACCTGGGAGTACGAGAATAGGGATAATACGAAAAATAAACACATAAGCAGTACTGACGTTTTTCAATAAAACATTTGGGGCAGTAGACAGTGATAAAGAATATGATATAGATGAATGGTTCAGAGAACCGACAAGTTGTTAAATTAGACACATATGCAACACTTGGGTATCTTTATTGTGGAAACGTTTCGCCACACAGTGGCTTCATCAGTCCAATACTTCTTGGGATCTTGATACAAAGGGATTCTTCAACATTTGTCCAAACCTTTGGACAAGGACTTACTTCGACTAGTGGATGATACTACTATGACCCCGCCTCCTCCTTCTTCATCTCACCTGTCTACAGTATATAAGCAACTTCTATTTGCCTTATATTGTATTTACTTCAAGATTGATGGACTGAACACATCGACTCCAGGCCGAGGGACTGATTACCTCAAACTCCTCCTTTTATTACTACTTTCTTCTTTGTATTGGACTGATGAAGCCACTGTGTGGCGAAACGTTTCCACAATAAAGATACCCAAGTGTTGCATATGTGTCTAATTTAACAATATGATATAGTTTACTTGGATTTCAGTAAGGCCTTCGATAGAGTACCTCACAAGAGACTCTTAAGAAAGGTGGCAGCTCATGGTATAGGAGGTAAAGTTCTAGTATGGATAGAGGCATGGCTTACCAATAGAAAGCAGAGAGTTTCCATTAATGGGGTCAAATCTGAATGGGGATTTGTCACTAGTGGCGTTCCACAAGGATCAGTTTTGGGCCCATTGTTGTTCATAATTTACATAAATGACCTTGATGAGGGAATTGCAAGTGACACGAGTAAATTTGCTGATGATACAAAGATGGGCTGTATAATTCATTCTGAGGAGGATACCAGTGAACTCCAGGAGGATTTGGACAAATTAATGTCTTGGTCTGAAAAGTGGCAGATGAAGTTCAATGTGGACAAGTGTAAGGTACTAGTCCTTGGTAATGAAAATATCCCTCGAATTTATAAACTAGGTGAAGTGGAGCTTGATCATACAGAATGTGAAAAGGACTTGGGAGTCGTGGTAAGCAGGAATCTAAAGCCAAGACAGCAGTGCCTAGGTGTGCGCAATAAGGCTAACAGATTACTAGGATTTATTTCAAGAAGTATAAGCAACAGAAGTCCAAAAGTTATTTTACAGCTCTATACATCACTAGTGAGACCTCATTTGGATTATGCAGCTCAGTTTTGGTCTCCTTACTACAGGATGGATATAGATTCATTGGAGAACATACAAAGAAGAATGACTAAAATGATTTACTGTATAAGAAATCTCCCGTATAAAGATAGACTTAGAGCGTTAAATCTCCACTCTCTGGAGAGACGTAGAATGAGGGGAGATATCATCGAAGTGTACAAGTGGATGATGGGCATAAACAAAGGAGATATTAATAAAATACTGAGGCAAGTACTGGTTTTCGAACAGAGTTGTAGATGCGTGGAACAATCTTCCGAGTACTGTGATAGAGGCTAGGACCTTGGGTGGCTTTAAAAAGAGATTGGACAAATATATGAGTGGAAGGGGCTGGGTTTGATTGGTGTCGTGAGTACGGGAGTAAATTCTTAGGTAGTGGTGGTTTTGATAAGGACTTGCCTTGTATGGGCCAGTAGGCCTTCTGCAGTGTTCCTCCATTCTTATGTTATGTTCTTAACTTTGTCATTCGTCGCTGAATATTTTCTAACGAATTTATATCCATTCTGTAAAATGGAGACCAGAACTGAGCTGCGTAATCTAGGTGAGGCCTTACTAATGATGTATAAAGCTGTAATATAACCGCTGGACTTCTGTTGCTTACACTTCTTGATATAAATCCCAGTAATCTATTTGCTTTATTTCTTACGCTTAGGCATTGCTGACTTGGTTTGAGGTTGCTGCTTACCATAACCCCCAAATCCTTTTCGCATTCTGTACGGCTGTGTTTAACATTATTAAGCTGGTAGGTGCTAGGGTTATGAACATTCCCGAGCTTTAGAACTTTGCATTTATCTATATTGAACTGCATCATCCATTTTTCTGACCAGGAATTGAGTTTGTCTAAATCCTCCTGAAGTTCCGTGACATCTACGTCTGAATCGATTATCCTACCTATCTTCGTGTCATCAGCGAATTTGCTCATATCACTAGTAATTCCCTCGTCAAGGTCATTTATATATATTATAAACAACAACGGGCCCAAACCCGATCCCTGTGGAACGCCACTTGTTACAGATCCCCACTCAGATTTAACCCCATTAATGCACACCCTCTGCTTCCTATTGGTGAGCCATGACTCGATCCATGAAAACACTTTTCCCCCAATGCCGTGAGCAGCCACTTTCTTTAACAGTCTCTGATGTAGTACTCTATCAAAAGCCTTACTAAAATCCAAATAAACAATATCGAATTCTTTATCATGATCAACTGCCTCAAAAGCCTTACTGAAAAAAGTTAATAAATTAGTTAGGCAGGAACGGCCCCTGGTGAATCCATGTTGAGTATCATTAATCAAATTATGCCTATCGAGATGGCTTCTTATGTTATCAGCTATAATCGACTAATAATTTGCTTACAATTGATGTTAGACTTATTGGGCGGTAATTTGATGGTAACGACTTGTCCCCTGCTTTAAAAATAGGAATTACATTAGCTATCTTCCACGTATCAGACACTACACCTGTTTGAAGAGATAGGTTAAAAATGTTAGTTAAGGGTTCACAGAGTTCCATTTGCATTCCTTAAGAACCCTTGAAAAAGCTCATCAGGGCCTGGCGATTTATTTTGCTTCAAACGGTCTATCTGTTTGATAACCATTTCGCTAGTGACTGTGATACTACATAATTTATCTTCTTCAGGCCCACTAAAATACCTAATTCTTGGGATATTATTAGTGTCTTCCTGAGTGAAAACCGAGAGAAAATAATTATTAAAAATAGAGCACATTTCATTCTCTTTGTCAGTAAGATACCCATAATTATTTTTAAGGGGACCTATCTTATCTCTAACTTTTGTTCTATACACCTGGAAAAAACTTTTGGATTAGTTTTGAATCCCTAGCAACTTTAATTTCGTAGTCCCGTTTAGCTTTTCTTATCCCTTTTTAACGTCCCTCTTAATGTCAATATACTGATTCATAAGATGACCCTCACCTCTTTTGATACGCCTATAAATTCCTTTCTTCTGCCCTAAAAGATATTTGAGCCTATTATTCATCCATTTTGGGTTATTTCTATTCGATCTAATTTCTTTATATTTGATAAATGTTCTTTGGGCAGCATGTATAGTGTTCAAAAAACTGTCATATTGATAGCTCTCTTCATTACCCCAGTCCACAGATGATAAGTGTTCTCTAAGTCCATTGTAATCTGCTAAGCGAAAATCTGGGACCGTTACTGAGTTATTCCTACTATGAAACTTCCATTCAATGCCAAAGGTAATTGATTTGTGGTCGCTTGCGCCGAGTTCCTCTGTAATTTCTAAATTATTAACAAGGGTTTCCTTGTTTGCCAGAACTAAGTCAAGCAGATTATTTCCCCTTGTAGGTTCTGTCACAAACTGCTTCAAAAAACAATCTTGAACTACTTCTAAGAAATCGTTAGATTCTAAATTCCCAGTCAAAAAATTCCAATCAATTTGACTAAAGTTGAAGTCACCCAGAATAACTACGTTATCGTGCATTGTGGCCTTAACAATTTCCTCCCATAGTAGTCTCCCTTGGTCCCTATCTAAGTTTGTGGGACGGTATATCACACCTAAAATAATTTTTTCATGTCCCTCTGAAAATTCTATCCAGGCAGACTGTTCCACTCATCAACTACCCTATTTCCAAACCAATACTTTCCTATATCCTTTCTAAATATAAACTTATCTAACTTGAATCCATTATTGCGGGTTCTCTCATGGAGAGATACCCTCAAGACCTTATTTATATCCCCTTTGTTAATACCCATTTTCCACTTGTATACCTGTATTTGACTGAAGAAGCCTACTGTGTAGGCGAAATGTTTCATCAATAAATATACCCAAACTTGCACATGTGGTACGTGAATGATATGCAATACAGACAAGATGAAAATTAGACACATGTGCAACATTTGGGTATCTTTATTGTAAACGTTTTGCCATCCAGTGGTTTTATCAATACAAATTCAAGGACATAATTGGAAGACAGTGAAACTATGTACAAAAGATGGGGTAATTAGTCTCAGTCTTGAAGTTGGTGTAAAGAACACCGTAGTCGTGAAAAATCTGGAGCACAGGTAAAAAGGCTGGCGCTTATATACTGGCGCCAGGTGGTAAGGGACGTGTAGCAGACGAAGACAGTGTCACTGGTTGATGGGATTTCCCAGTGGAAGTAGGTCATACCCGAGGGACGGGTCAGTAGTAGTGAAGGTTATGGAGAGGTCCTCTAAGCCAAGATTCAGTGATGTTGCAATGTCTGACAAGTTGTACATGAATGTTATACAATAACGACATGTGTCTTAATCAACTTTTCAACATACTTGTCTAACCTATTTTTAAAATTACACGGGAGTTTGTATCACTCATACCCACACCACATTGTAGTCTTTGCTTCCTCGTTTTTATTGTAACAGTAAAATAGTCTTCATGAAGCCTCCTGACACTGCATTTGACTGTAAGGAGGAGGGACATTTATAAGAGAGATTTTGTTATTGTTTGGTTTAAGGCATTGTATGGACAAAAAAAATTGTATTGAACTCTTAGCTGGTATTGATATCTGTGGCTTTGGTGAGATGGCTGCTGGGTTTGTATTCTGCCTAACAAGGCTCAAAGGTTATCTTGTTAATTCTTTCAAGTTTTCCTCTCTCCCTCTTAAAATATATCTCTTCTGTACGGTTGTAATTGGTTTAGAAAGACACGTAAGCAAACACTAGAACATACTCGAAAACGTTTCGGTCCTGGGACCTAGATCACTTCTAACATATAGAGGTTAAAAAGACAGTATATATAGGCGGAAAGTGAGGTGTGAGTATCGCATGGTCACTTGAATGTTCATTAGGCTAAGTTCACCGCTTTCTTGTCATGTGGAAAACAGCAAATCTTTCATAGCGTTGTTTCTTAGTCATTCATAACACGTTTATGGATGATGACGTTAATACTTTGTGTATTAGCATATGTTTATTGATGAGTTAATAAATAAGACACGTGTGCAGCAGGTATCGTTATTCCGAAACCTGTCGCCTACACAGTAGGCTTCTTCAGTCTTTTTCCACTTCAGTCGAATACAGGAAGAAACAGAAATGTAAAGACGATGCACAAATAACCCGCACATAGGAGAAAGAAACATGTAAAGATGTTTTGGTCTGTCATGGACCATTAACAAGGCACAAGAGAAGAGCAAAGGCAAGGGAGCTAGTATATATACAAGAAGGACGCGGGGACGGGAGAAAGATAATCAGTCCAGACGTAGTTCTGAGGTGGTCATTTCTCAGCCTGGAGAAGAGTTCTGCTCCATAGTCTGGAACAATGTGAAACTGAAACAACAAAATGGAGACATATACCGTCAAGGTGAGGCGCAGAAAATATTGACAGAAGAGGCGGGGCCCACTTGTAGAAGTAAGAATGTAATATGATAAAGCTATCCATTTTTGAGCAAGATTCTTGCAATCGTTTTTCTGCGATCTGGTAATCATGAAAAATTGTGTAGGTGACCCCGTTACTGACCCCGCCCTGTGTTTAAAGCCGACAAGTTGATGATTGAGACACTTAAGCCACATATGGGAATCTTTATTGAAGAAACGTTTTGCCACAAAGCAAGAGGTTTGGCAGACAGTGCAAAAATATCCCTAATGAAAAGCAGAGGTGCAGTGAGCACACTAAGAAATAAATAAGTAAATATAAAGGGGCCAAGACCTTTCAATACCCTCCGTTCATACGTAAGAAGAATTATTAACAAATCCCTAGCTATCTTCAAGAGGGAACTTGATTTCCTCGAGTCAGTTCCAAATCATCCGGTCTAGGGTGCATACCTTACGTTTACATTACGTCGACTCCAGGAGTCACCGACCTCACAGCCCGGTCCCAGACCAGGCTTCCCGGTTGCTGGCCTGATTGACCAGGGCTTTGGTGTCGACTGGTGACGAACTAACTTCAGAAATTAACAGCCTGGTTGACCAGAAGGCCTGGTCTGGGACCGGGCTGAGGGGGCAGTGACCCGGAAACTGTCAAGTAACCTTCAGGTCAGGCCAACAGACTGAGATGGTTATAAGAGTGTATGTTATATCATGGGCTTCCACTAGTGGGTAAGAGAGTTGGGCCATGACCCACTGACTTGACCCACACAGCCCCTGCTACCTAGTCACACCACTTGTGTTGCTTATATTCTAACGACACCTCACACCTGTAACTTGTACCCACCTAGTTGTGCTTGTAGGGGTCGACTCTTAACATTTGGCCCCGTCTCTCAAGTCTTATCAACCTGCTTAACTAATTCCTGCTTTCCAGAACCTGATCATACATACTCTTATGCAGAGATGGCATTTAAGATGCCAGGGGCAGCCAAAATGCTTGGATCACACAGATGGTACTTGAGATGATAGGTTCATATAGCAATTAAGACGTTAAAAAATGTTTTCAGTTTCATATTGGTAAGTAGAATGAATTCGATTAAAAAAAAGTGCGTGATGAACACCAGACATAGTTTCAAGAGCAGGTACGATTAGTACCCTGGAGGCCAGATATCAGTAAAGGCGGTCGTTAGTGATTAACAGGCACAGCAAGGCGCTAAGCAGTGACACCCTGCTTAGGAATAATTTTTGTGTGCGAGGCCTAATTAAGCTTGAGATTCGTATTCATAGGGAAATACTAAATCCGTATGGGTAATACAACACCTGGGAAATGGGAGGTAATTAAATAAAATTTGAGGGAATGGGTGGGATCAAGATCCCTTCACCATTAAGGGTTGTTTGTGAGTGACATGGTGTGACTGCTGTTTTTCGTTGCAGTAACTTGTTCAGCATCCTCTACCTTCATCCTCGTACTCTTTCCCCTTCCTTTCTTACATATACAGCTGCATCACCGTTACATATAAAGCTGCACCTTACATATACAGCTGCACCACCGTTATAAATGCTTAACTCGAGTCATGGGAATTAGTTAGTTAATTCATAGGTTTGGTGGTAGTTTGCAACTTGGAGTGAGGGAGAGGGTGGCTCTTATTGATTCTCCGCCTCTCAGTTGACGCTTTCCATTTATTCTCCTTATTTAATTGCACTTGTTTTGCTGCTGCTTATAAAAACATTTCCTCTGCATGTTTGTGGTCGAGGAGAATGAAACTAAGAGCGTTGGCAAGTGTGTCGCTATTAGAGGCGTGCTTGTGTGTACTCCACCGACTTGTGTTAGTGGGGTTCGAGTCATGGCTCCTGGCCTCCCTTAATTTTCATCGACTCTTAATTACTGGTTTATGGTCATTTGGAGAACTTATCCAGTTTTATATTGAAGACAGTTAGGGGTCTGTTGGTAATTTATCTTATACATAAAGGGAGAGTATTGAGAAACCTTGGTCTCTCTACACTCATTGCGTTGTCTCTTAGGGTACTCATTGGATCCCTGCTTTTCATGGGGAGGAGGGTATTTTGCACCGTCTGCCGAACGTCTTTCGTAGGCAGTGATTTAGGTGTTCAGGTTTGAGATCAATCCTTCCAGAATTTTTCAGATATAAATTATGATGCATCTGTCACGCCTATGTTCAAGGAACTGTACTAGTACTGTAATAGAAGCACAGGGGCCTAGTGAGCAGTGAGGAATGGAATAAAGGGCAGGGAAGCTTGCAATAGAAGGTAGAAGTTTCTTGGAATCGAGTCCACATGAAATTGCAGACCTCGAGAATGTGCAGAGAATCTTCACTGCTCGCATAGATTGTCCCCCGATCTGTACTCCTTCGAATGTAGAAGAGAGAAATACATTATAATCTACACCTGGAAAAAATTTGAAGGATTAGCCAGATCTGCACACACAGATCATTCTTTATGGAAGTAAGTAGCTCTGCATATTGAGCCAGTGAAAAGCAGGGGTGCAGGAAGTGCACTAAGGAAAAACTCTAAAGTGTAAAGGGACTAAGACATTTCAGTACCCTTCCTTCATACATAAGGGGGATTACTAACAGCGTGCTTGACAAGCTCCTCATATCACCTTGGCTGTGGTGCTTGTGCTGGACTTCGTGCGGCTAACACCAATAGCCTGGTCGATCAGGCCATCCTGCCTGGTGTGGGACCGGGTCGAGGGGGCGTCGACTCTAGGTAGACTCAGTTATAGAACGAGAAGCCATTGATAGCTTTCTAGTACACTCCCTAAGCTTAAACTCTTGAAACTGCGTTTTCCTAAATGTTTAACTGGAGTCGCTCCCGCGGCACAGTCCCAAACCAGGCATTCTGGTTGCTGATTTGACGGTTCAAGCTCTTAATGCCCGCCACCTGTAGTCTAACAGGAACTGTTCTGAGGAATCTGTTTAGTTCCCTCTTGACAACTAGGAGTTTGTCGGTAATCTCCCATATGCATGAATGGAAGATGTTGAAGTGTCGTGGTTCCTTAACACTTATTGAGCTCTCTCTGTGTACTCATCGCTCCCTGCTTTTTACTGGAGTTATCCTGTACCGTCTGCCAAGCCTCTTATATTCATAGGCAATAATTTCAGTGTGCAGGTTTGGGACCAATCCCTACAGTATCTTCCAAGTGTAGATTATAATGTATCTTTCTTGCCACGTTCTAAGGAGTACGGGTCTAGGGACTTCGAACGTTCCCAATAATTTAGGTGCTTGACTGAGTTTATATGAGCTGTGAAGGTTCTCTGCACCTTTTCCAGCTCATAAATTTCGCCTGCCTTGAAGAGAACCATTAATACACAAAAATATTCTAGTCTAGAGATAACGAGTGCCTGAAGAGTATCATCATTGGCTTGGCATCTCTTGTTTTGAAGGTTCTAGTTATCCAACCTATAATTTTCCTTGCAGTTGCAATGACAACATTGTTGTGCTCCTTGAACGTGAGATCTTCTGACATTATCACTCCCAGACCTCTCATCTTGTTCTTATTACCTCTTTCTGTGACTTAGTAACCGAAATTTATCATCATTGAACATCATAATGTTGTCATTACCCCACCGGTAGACTTGGTTTATATCACCTTGGAGGCTTGTTGTGTCTTCTGTGGATGTCACTTTCATACAAATTCTAGTATCGTCTGATGCATTATGACAGGACTACTAAATGTATGAGACGAAGTACGGACACTGGCACCTTCTAAAGCTCTAAAAAATCTTTTCAACCAAGGTGGTCATTTAAACGTTCTCTAGAAAATTCTACACCACTCACATCAGAATCTTTCGCTGATGCTTCTGGCATTTGTTAGACCACAATAAGGTTTTGGATGCATCATCCACTGAAGAATTAAGTAAAAAAATGACGTAATATGTGGAGACTGTGAAGTTTTTGACAAGTGTGATCCTTGTTTAATAGCTCATAAAATGAGTGCAAAAGAAATAAAGGGAAAGGAGGAAAGATTGATATACAACACTAACAAATCTGACCCAAAGTTTATTAGTCAGCATAGTAAAATCAGAGGACACCCTAGTAGAATGTCACGTTACGTTTTTTTTAGGACACAGTACTCATTCTGGTATCTTTAATAGACAGACGGAGCTAGCAATGTCATCCTTCAAAGGCGATGCTATAATTCACAAGAGTGTGACATCCATCAAGGAAACAGGAAACCTTTAAGTCGTCGTGTATTCAAGTGTTGTATGGTGTACATGATGTGTATGAAGGCGTGACCTTTGCTTGGGCTGGTGCACACAACCCTGACATACTCACAAGATGCGGTCACAACCACTTTCTCCAGCAGTCACTACCATAATTCCACTACACAGCTACACTTCTCATCTTATCACACATTCCACTCACCTGAGTCTTCCTTCAAAACTCCATATTCAGACTAGTCTCCTAAAATAATTATTTTCGCCAATAAATCTGTGTTCAATGGGATTTTATGAAAGACTAGTTGTCCTCGAAGGTTTATGTGAAAAATGTTTTTTAGCGTATCTTTAGCTCTTAGTTAAAGAAAAGGCCAATTATTTAGAGCTTCAGGTTGTTCTTTAGTTTAAAAGTAGCAAAACTGATTCTCTCTATTTAATGTTCATTTAAATAGCTCACTTTATTCCTAGTGTACCTCTTTTTACTGTAACTGATTTTCACACAGTTGAGTTACTTAGACGTTTTAATTTTTGACTGATTTCTACTATAAAGAATTACAGACCGATAGCACTAAAGTTCCACATCATAAAATTCTTTGAAAGGGGTTCTATGAAGCAAGATCGCCACCCACTTAGATACTCATCAGTTGCACAACCTAAAGCAGCATGGGTTTAGAGCAGGTCGTTCCTGACTATCCCAACTACTGGATCACTATGACATGGTCTTGGATGCTCCGGAGGACAAACAATATGCAGATGTAGTATACACAGACTTTGCGAAAGCCTTCGACAAGTACGATAATGGTATAATAGCACACAAAATGCGTGAAAAAGGAATAACAGGAAAAGTTGGTAGATGGATTTATTTCCTCCTAGCAAACAGAACACAAAGAGTAATAATGAACAAAGTCAGAGGCGGCTACAGTGAAAAGCTATGTTCCACAAGGTATGGTACTCTCTCCCATCCTGTTCCTTTGATGAGTTTCGAGTCTACTCTTGGAGCCCGGCCATGGACCAGGCTCCTCATCCTTATGTCTAACATAGTGATGTAAGCCACAGCACCGTGTCCTCCTTTGCGGATGACACCCAGAATTTGCATGAGTGTCATCCCGAAGACCCTGCAAATCTCCAAGTGGACATCAACCAAATCTTTCTTTAAATGGGCCGCAGAAAACAATATGAAATTCAATGAAGACAAGCTTTAATTAAAACTGTATCGGAGTATAAAACAAATTCCAGCCACACGTAGAGCGAAAAACTAATGTGAAGGACCTGGGAGTGATAATGTCAGAGAATCTCACTTTCAGAGATCACAGCAATGTATGTACCACGTCTGCTAGGAAAATGATAGGATGGATAATGAGAACATTCAAAACTAGGGATGCCAAGCCCATGATTCTTTTCAAATCGCTTGTTCTCTCTAGGCTTGAATATTGCTGTACACTAACGGCCCCTTTCAAGGCAGGCGAAATTGCAGACCTTGAGAATATAGAGAACTTTCATGGCACGTATAAGTACGATAAAGCACCTAAATTACTGGGAACGGTCAAGTCCCTTGATTTGTACTCCCTGGAATGCAGGCGGAAAGATACATGATAATATACATTTGGAAAATCCTAGAGTGCCTAGTCCCAAATTTTCACATGAAAATCACTCCCTACGAAAACAAAAGACTGCAGTGTCATGGGGGGCCAACATTGTTCAGCTGCCTCCCAGCAAACACAAGGGAGAGTACCAATAGACCCCTGGCTGTCTTCAAGAAGGCGCTGGACAGTCACCTAAAGTCAGTACCTGATTAGCCGGGCTGTGGCTCGTACGTCGGTATACGTGCGGTCAGCAGTAACAGTCTGATTGATCAGGCCCAGATCCACCACGAGGTCTGGTCACGGATTCTGGCCGCGGGTCGTTGACCCCGAAACTCCCTCCAGGTATAGACTTTTAATACGATATTACAAGGACCCCAATGAAAATAAGTCATTGACTGTCTTCGGTTAATAAAGAACAAAAAATCACAATACCGTGACTGGAACAATACACAAATAACCTGCATATAGAGAGAGAGAGAGAGAGAGAGAGAGAGAGTATGACGACGTTCGGTCCGACTTGGAGCACAAAGTGGTCCAAGTCGGACTGAAACGTCGTCGCTAGCAAAGTTCTAAATATTGACAGGACAATAACCATGCCACATATAAACTAAATAATGTAGATCTTAATACTACTGATTGCGAAAAGGATTTAGGAGTTCTGGTTAGCAGTAATCTAAAACCAAGACAGCAGTGCATAAGTGTTCGCAATAAAGCAAACAGAATCCTTGGCTTCATATCAAGAAGCATAAATAATAGGAGTCCTCAGGTTGTTCTTCAACTCTATATATCCTTGGTTAGGCCTCATCTAGATTATGCTGCACAGTTTTGGTCACCGTATTACAGAATGGATATAAATGCTCTGGAAAACGTACAAAGGAGGATGACTAAGTTGATTCCATGTATCAGAAATCTTCCCTATGAGGATAGACTGAGGGCCCTGAATCTGCACTCTAGAAAGGCGTAGAATTAGGGGGGATATGATTGAGGTATATAAATGGAAAACAGGAATAAATAAAGGGGATGTAAATAGCGTGCTAAAAATACGTATCTTGTATTGACAGGACTCGAAGCAATGGCTTTAAGTTGGATAAATTCAGATTCAGAAGGGATATAGGAAAGCATTGGTTTGGTAATAATGTCGATGAGTGGAACAAACTCCGAGTACAGTTATAGAGGCTAAAACGTCGTGTAGTTTTAAAATAGGCTAGATAAATGAGGGGTGCGGGTGGGCAGTTGACTGACTAGCTTGTGCTACTAGGTCAGATGCCGTGCTCCTTCCTTAAGTGAATGAACCTGACTGGCTGGGTCAGGGCATTGGCTTGCCGGCGGAGACTTGACCTGCCTCGCATGGCAGTAGGCTGCTGCAATGTTCCTTCTTCTTATGTTCTTATGTAAGAAAGAAGGAACACTGCAGCAGGCCTACTGGCACATGCGAGGCATGTCCAAGTCTCACACCGGCTTAAGCCAATGCCCCGACCCAGCCAGGTCAGGTTACATTCACTTAAGGAAGGAGCACGGCATCTGACCTAGTAGCACAAGCTAGTCAGGACCAACTCACACCCACCCGCACCCACTCATATATTTATCTAGCCTATTTTTAAAACTACACAACGTTTTAGCCTCTATAACTGCAATCGGGAGTTTGTTCCACTCATCGACAACTCTATTACCAAACCAATGTGCGGGTTGTTCGTTTAACTCTTAGGTTATTCTAAGTAATTTACACATGTTAGTAGTTAGTTTATTTAGGGGTGCGGTGGGGACAATAAGGGAACACTGTATCAACATCCGGGGTCCCAGACTATTCAACATCTTACCAGAAGATATCAGAAACACGGCTGGAACAAGTGTAGAAGCTTTCAAGAAGAAACTGGACAAGTATCTTCCTAAGGAGCTTGCCAAATATATACAAAGAGTGGAAAACACAAGGAACAAGAAGAGGAGGAAAGCGCAAATAAAGGTAAAAACCAAGGAGTCAAAATAAGAGTGGAGAACGTCATTCAGAGCAAGTCGGAAAAGAACAAAACATGGGTACATAACATAGAGAAAAGGGAAAGGGAGGAAGAGAAAGCTAGAGCAGGAACAAACGAAAATGAAAAAAAAAGGAATATGCCTAGATGAAAGAAAACAATAGAATTCAGATCAGGTGGCAGAATTTGGGAAAGACACAAAATCAGTAAATATAGGCAGTCAGAACATTTGCAGATACTATGTAAAACCAATAGACCCCTGGTTATCTTCAAGAGGGAGCTGGACAGATACCTAAAGTCAGTGCCAGATCAGCCGGGCTGTGGTTCGTACGTTGGACTACGTGCGGCCAGCAGTAACAGCCTCGTTGATCAGACCCTGATCCACCAGGAGGCCTGGTCATGGACCGGGCCGCTGGGGCGTTGATCCCGGAATGCCTTCCAGGTAGACTTCAGGTAAGGTATGTGCCTATGTGGCAGAACTTGCTGGAATAAACACAACAGAAAATGCACGAACATGTTGAGAAAGGAAGTGTCGCTTTGACAGAGTGGATACTTCCACCCAGTGATGTGCAAAGCTTCAACACAGTTCAGAGAATGTTATGACCTGAACTGTCCAGACCATGTAAAAGGAACGCGGTGCTACAGAGAAAGGGAAAATGAACAGCAATCTTTTTTAGACATGAAGAGAAACGATTGGACCAAAGAAAGAGACAAAAACGTGGAAGTGCTACAGATGGGCAGCACAATGGGGCATACCAAACCAGGCGTCAGCTCATCAGCCCACCAGCCCATACAGGTTCACCCTGAACCTGTATATGCCCTGTGTCCATGCATTGTTTGTGGCGGCTTGACGGGGCTCCTGGAGAGCGAAACGTTGCCACAGTGAGGTGTCTCATTGGTTGCATTTGTGTCCTTTTACTTAACATATTGTCGGTAATTCTACCAATATTAATACAAATATCTTGTTAGTGGGATGGAATGTGAAGGACCTGCCTAGTATGGGCCAACAGGCCTGCTGCAGTGTTCCTCCTTTATTATTATGTTATGTTCTTATCAAATGCAAATTCAGTACTAGAGAAACCAGGGGTATGTACTCTAGGGGCCATACCAGGTAAGTTCATCACCAGTGGTACTAACGATACACAGCAAAACAGAATATCCCAAATGGTAATTCCTGCTTCATATTTGCAAATATTCAGGGTCTGAAATCAAATATAGTTAGTTATGTCAGTGGACTCCTATCAGAAGCGAATGCCATGTTTGGGTCATTTACAGAAACACACACAAGGGATGTTTTGGACGGAGAGATGCGGATAGAAAACTATAATATTTATAGATGTGATAGAATTAATAGGTCACACGGAGGAGTAGGACACTGTGTAAAAGATACTTTCTGTTGCACATAAGGGCTGAACTCTACGAATGATATAGTAGAAATCCTAGGAATTAAAGTTGAAAATAGGAATTTGGTAATTATCCTAGTATATAAACCACCATCAGCAACTGCTGAGGAATTCACTGATCAACTAAGTAAGATAGATAGCTATCTGGATAGGCTAGAAAATTCCACACCAAATATTTTACTCCTTGGAGATTTTAATCTCCTCAAAATGGAAGATGGTGCAACGCCAATGTTATATCAGAAATATATCCGGGAAGCACCCTGGCTCAACAGGCACATACCAGAGAACTAATGAGGCTTTGTGAAAATTACTCAATGAACTAACAGATAATTGATCCCACTAGAAATTAAAATACCCTGGATTTGATATTCACAAACAACGAGGAACTAATCAAGAGACAACAGTTACAAAAACATTATACACACTGATCACAACATCATAGAAGTTCAAACGAGTATTAACTCAGGGGTAGGTAACTGCATCACTAATGTTAGAGACGGAATGTTCAGTAAGTTTAATTTTAACAACCATAGAATTGAGTGGGCAAAAATAAACCAAGAGCTATCAGACATCCTGGGAATCAGACATGAGCACCCTAAATTCCCACCAGTGCCTAGAGAAGCTGAATACAGAAGCATACAAGGTATGTATGAAGC
>WNWK01038747.1:0-17783 GCA_009830355.1 Cherax destructor | reverse complement strand
AATCCCCCCTAAAAAAAGCAAAGACTCGTAGGGATGTAACATCCCCCAATGAAGAGCAGGGGTGCCACTAGCACGTTGAGGGACAACACAATAAGTGTCAGGGGCCCAAGATTGTTCAACTGCCTCCCAGCATACATCGGGGGGATTACCAACAAACCCTGGCTGTCTTCAAGTAGGCACTGGACAGGCCCCCAAGTCGGTACCTGATCACCCGGGGCTGTGGTTCACGCGGGACTGCGGCGTCAGCAGTAACAGCCTGGTTGATCAGGCTCTGGTCCAACAGGAGGCCTGGTCACAGACCGGGCTGCGGGGCATTGACCCTGGAATTCTCCAGGTAGACCCAGGTAGTGCCAGGAATGTCTGCATTATTTATTCTGGACCTATTTTCAAATTGGCATCTTTTAAAATTTTTGTGAAATTGGCCAATTGTCAACTAAACCATTTTTTTGGGTGTTGAAATAGGTGAATGGGCAGTTTTTTGTACTCAGTTGACAGAATAGAAGTAAGTTTATTCAAATATACACAAATACAGTTACATAGATTATAACATAGGTATATGTGTAGAGAACCTAGGAAAACCCCAAAAGTCTATGTGACTTATTTCATTGAGGTCTTTAACCCTTTCAGGGTTGGTGGTACTTGTATGGCTTGTGAGCCAGGTGGTGCCGTACTAATATGTGTAAATTCTAGCACTAACGGTAGAGAGCTGGTAGGCTTACATGTGATAGAACGGGTCTCGTGGTCAGTGTGTGCAGTAAGAATAAAAATCTTGGCACCTGCATTGCATTAGGGAGTGGTAATTCAGTGTGCCTTTTGTCACCCAGCCAAGGGAAGAATACCTCACTCTCCGGGTGGGGAAGGCAGTTGGGGTGGGGAAGGGATCATGGGTTTGAAACAACCCCGGCTGGCTGGCTAACTGACTGACTGGCTGGCTGGTTAACTGGGTTTACTGGCTAATTGGCTGGTTTACTGGCTGGCTGTCTGTCTGTCTGGCTCTCTTGTGTCCAGGTACAATAAATACAAATACATAGTGTAAATTACCAGGATAACCCAAAAATCCAGACAAAGTGCTTGTAAACATGACTGGTAAATAATAATAATATAATAATAATAATAATAATAATAATAAGTTCCCTTGAAGCATGATGTAAGATGTGTGTCACCCCTCTTATCTTATCACTCCACTAATGACATGGTGACATTTGATGAGCTACACTGCCTTCCTTTATTTGTTGTCATTTACACATCATTCTGTCGGGTTAGCTCTCTGTCTACCTGTCTGTCTGTTTTTTTCCTTTTGTCTATCTGTTAGCTCTATCTGTTTTTTTTTAGCCTTCATCTGTCTGTTAGCCCCCATCTGTCTGTCTAGCTCTATCTGTCTGTCTACCCTTTTCTATCTGTCTGTCTATTTTCCTCTGTCTATCTGTCTGCCTGTGTGTTTTGTCTGTCAGCTTCTTTTTGGTCTCAGAGTTGCTAAAGAACCAACTGGTATTACACATGATCATTTATCTACAAGCACAGATAACTTTGCCCTTGTTTTTTGGGTTATCCTAGGAAATTTTACTTTAAATTAATTGTTTTTTATATGTCCCTGTGAAAAGGGGAGAGACCCCAGAGAGCCACCCAGCCAGTCACCCCAGAGAGCTAGCCAGAAAACCAAAACCAGAGAGCGCCACCCAAAAGCCAAAAGAGAGCCAAAAGAGACCCAAACAATGGCTTAATTTTGGGTCCGGGGGCCCCTTTTAAAGTTACTTAAAAAAAAATTTTAAAAAAAAAAGAAAAAGTAGAAAAAAAATAAAAAACATTATTGGGAGACCCAGTCGACTTTTTTTTTCCAAAACCCCTTATCAACTCTACACCTCCATATCTAGGTAAGCATTGATTGCAAAAAAAATTTTTTTGGCCTATAGCACTCCAAAAATATACTATAATACCAAGAATTTTTTCACATTTTCATCTCTGAGAAATCTAGAGATTAGAGAGGGTCTCTCCACCCTGAAAGGGCACAGTTAAAGACCACTGTGTAGTCGATGGGTTTTAAAACAATAAACTAGCTTAGCCATTTTGTATAACAACCAGAAACAAGAATAGATCTTTGCAAGAATGGGATTGCAAGATCTGTTCTTGAAAGAGCTGCCTGAGGCAGCGTCTGTAATGCTTTATAACCTTGCTGAATCCGAACCCTTTGACTGTCGGGACCCTTCTGAAACTGGGCTGGCCCTAAGGTTGGAAACATTCAAAAAAATATTTTTTCTCTTATCAAAATGTTAAGATTATTTTTCCTGATTGCTCTTGGTCCAAAACAGATTTTGCCATCCATTTTACTGAGATATGGAGGTGTGCAGTGTTATAGAAAATGATCATGATGGCAACAGCGCAACGCCACTCTCACTCTGGCAATGATTCATGCATCTCCATCTGTGAGATTCCCTTGCTCTTTTCACTACCTTCTTTACTGCATCTCAGGGCCAAGTGAGGCTGGCGTAAGGTGCAAATGTATATATATACATCTGTTATGAAGGTAACACAATAATATATAAACATTAGTATCTTATATTGCTCACAAACTTGTTTACATAAACCAATACAAAAACTTTATTACTATTGTTCTATAATATATATATAATGTACAGTCACTGACATGTTCATAGTAGTTCTGCAGCCTAGAACTTTGAAATACGGTTCCATGCACAGGGAATATACATCTCACATACATAACGAGCAACTGCATTTTGTATGTTTTTTTTTGTATATGCACAGACAAAACATCCTCTGGAGCAGCTTTCTTAAAGTAGCAGCAGGCAGTTGTGGGTTAGGTAGTTATCTCAGGTTGATGGCCTGTCAACACATCATCCACATTCCTCCTACCACCTATCACTCCACCACCTACCCTCCTTCCTTCCTTCCTACCTTCATCCTTACCCTTCCTTTCCCTTCTGTTTCTATATATACACACATAGTCACTCGGACACACGGCCTAGAAACTGCTACATGCCTCTGGGGCTGATTGCTGTGTCTGGCTATCATCTGACTCCTTCCTTCCTTCCTTCCTTCCTTCCTTCCTACATTCCTTCTAACCTTCCTTCCATATCTTCCTTCCTTCATCTCATTCTTCCCGGCCCCTTCCTTCTGGTTTTTATATATACGCATATATAATCACTCGGATACTTCATAGAATTGCGATGAAGCCCAAGTTGGTTGTTGCTTGTCATTCCTTCCTTACTCTGCCTTCTTCCTGCCTTCCTCTTCCGCTTTCCTTCTTCCTCCCATTCCACCCACTCCTCCCTTCCCAGCCCTCCTCCGCCTCCTCCCACCCTTCCCATCCTCCCGCCCCCTCCCACCCTCCTCCACCTTCCTTCCAACTCTTCCATTCCTTCCTATATCTCTTCCTTCCTATGACCCTACTCTATATACCTTCTCTCTCATTCTTCCTTATCCTCCTCCTTCCTTCTGGTTCTCATATATTTATGAGTAGTCACTGGATATCATGAACTGATATTTAGCTCTGAATTTTCTGGTTGTTGTGAGGTGTGGACTCCAGCAAATATACTTGAGCTACAGTGGCCGCTGCTGCAACATATATTATACCACCACTCACCACCCTCTGCCTGTCAACACCGGTCCAAAGCCTCTTCCCCACAGTCCTCTCACCACTTATGGCCTACTTACGATCTACTTACACCCACTTACATACTCCACTTACGACCTACTCACACACCTACTCTCACCCACTCTGGCTAACCCACTTACCCACCTACCTGCCTACCCACTCTGCCCACCAGCCTGCCCACTCCACTACCTACCAACCCATTGTCTCCCATGACATATATAATGACTGATAATTCCACCAACTCCACTTAGCGCCCCTGGGGCTGAGGGGTTTGTGTGGACATCTAAATTGTTGAGCTAGGGTATATGAGCTGTCAAATGATATTATACCATTATCAACTACCCTACTGCCTGTCAACCTGTCAAATACAAAAGGGACCCCATGTCTTCCCACACCTTCCTTCCCAGCTTCCTTTCTTCCTTCCATTCCTTTCCTCTCCTCTTACTTGATTCTCCTTCCTTTCACTTCATTCCTCCTTCCTCCCATCCTTCCTCCTCTCTTCCTTCATTCATTCCTCCTTCTCCTTCTATTTCCCTGGCCCCTTTCCCCTCCCATCCTCTTCTTCTCCTTCCTTTCCCTTTTCCTCCTTCCTTTCCTTCCCATCTCTTCTTTCCTTCCTTCCTTTCATCTCTTCTTTCCTTCCTTCCCCCTCATCTCTTTTTTCCTTTTCCCTTCCCCCTCATCCCCTTCCTTCCTTCCTTTTCTTCTTCCTTCCTTCCTCGGGGTATCCGGGGCATTACTGGCCACAAACCTAAAAACATAAATTATCTCAGACACACTTCCATCTGTGTTAGAGTTATCATAAAGAGAAATCCCAGATTCGCCAGAGCGATATTCTAACTAGGGTGAAATGGACTACTGAAATGGCCCACAATGCACCACTCGCCTATTTTTATATCGACACTGACCACAAGACCCATTCCCAAAAGGGGGGCCTCCAGCTTTCCCACTTGTTTTGGGAGGCCGCTAGAATTTAGGCGATAATACCCCAAACATTGGCCAAGAAATATATACGCCTGAAAAGCCAAAGGGTAAATAGACTACAGAAGAATACTCCGAAATACCCATGAGTTTGGTAGACTGAAAAAAAGGAATAGGCCAAAATAGGATGTAAATTGGGTGAAATAAACATGCATAATATCGCCGTGGGTTAAGTGTATTCTAACTTCACTCTGTAATCCATCCTCAGTCCAATGATGCCAGATTTAGTGATGCCGCCCTTATTTACAAAAATAATAAAAAACTTTTTTCAATTGTTGGTTTGTGTAAACAAGTTTGTAACAATATAATGATAAAATATTTGTGGGGTTATTGGTGCATACAATGAGTGGATATACAGGAACCCCTGGTTTTTGCTGGTTCAGAAATTGAGCAATGGATTTCCCAGCACTTTTTGCAAAATTTTCCATCGGATTTCCAAATCTGCCGGAAATCATTGGTACCAGATGCACCTGGCCGCTCATACATTCGTGACTCACTCTTGGGACATTAATGTCTATTTTACTTTTAAAATGGCCTCCATTTTCGTTTTTTTTAATTAATCCGTCAGAGAGGTATTTGACCAAATTACGTATCCAATCAATTTCCATAAGAAATAATGGAAAAATTAATCCGTTCCAGATCAAAAAATAGTAAAATAAAATATTTTTAGAACTTTGACATTAATAATACACAATTTAATGAACATTAAAGAAATAGATGTAATATAGTAAAAACATGTCACTAATTTATTAAGAGTTGTGATGTGTGAGGAGGAGGGAGAAAGGAGAGTATAGCATATGCTGTGTTTGAAAGGAATCCTTCCATTACACCGCAGGCAAAATTCTTTTCGGGTTTTTGGGGCCTTTTCTTTTAATGCCATTTTGACCAGGTTTAGAGTCACTGGACCCCTCTAAAAAAATTTGTCCAGGAGCTCTGTGGGTTCATCTTTTTAAAGATTCCTGAAATGGGACACCACAGTGTCATTGTACAGGTTGCCAGCACGGGGGCCCGCAACAGCATGGTTAGGTGATATTCATCCATAGCTTGCACCCCGCTCCAATCCAAAATCTTCTTAATCACTGAAAAGGCACCTTCCCTTTCCCTTTCTGTTCCACTCCCTCCTCCTCCTCTGGGGAAACCCCTGTCCTGACCTGTGATCCTTGTTGCTGTGGGGAAACCTTGCAGATCTCTCGGGAACCCTTCATTGGCTCCTCCAAACTGTTCCACATCCTCACCACTCACCTCCAACCCCTGGACTTGCCCAGTTCCACAATTTCTTCCAAACAGGCTGAGCTGAGCCAGGCTGAGGGCCAGGTCCCGTGCCCAGCCCCAACTCAAAATCCCTCCCCAGGAACAGTCTGGCCACATTCCAGGCAGAGTTCAAAGTCCTGTAGTCACTCCCATAAACACCTTACCTTATGTAACAATGGGATATGGAAATGATTTTCCAAAGTCCCCTTTTGGTTATTCATGTCGGGTCACATTTTAGCACTTTGAAACATTGTTTTGGTGTAGAGTTTTTAAAGTTGAAAAAGACCCGCTGGCCCCTGGGCCGAGGAGAGTAGAGGATATGGGGCAAGAATCACTTTGACGAATTTAACCTTTACAACAATTTCTGGAAATTGATAATTCGAATGTATTCATAAGGGAAAGGGGAAAAAGTGCTCAATGTAAGGATAATGCCAAAATTGAAATTTAAAAAACTTTTCGCACAAATGTCAATATTCAAGGACCTCAGACAGTCCAAAGATGTCTTGATGCCCCAAAAAGATGGGAAGTCATATTAGCAATAAAGGCCGAGAATCAAACCTGGCCTGGTTGTTCAGCCCCGGATGCAAGCCAACAATTCCAGAACAAAACTCTGAAATTGAAACGTCCGAAAATCTTCCAGCCCCTGCCCCAACATCTTGCCACTGGGGATTCAACCCAGGCACCCAAAAAGGGGGAAATTCAAACAATGTGGTAGGATAGATACACCAGGAGGCAGCCCAGATGAAAATTCCCCATGCAGAACTTAAATCCTGCACCAAGTTCACCTTAAACCAGCAAATAGTAGAGACCACAAGATTAGAGAATACTCTGGACCTCATCTTCACCATCAATGATGATCTGATATGAAATGTCATCATATCAAAAACAATATACTCAGATCACAACATAATAGAGGTCCAGACATGCATGCGGGAGCCCCAGATCAACAAAATGTGATCAGCCGTGAGGGAGCTTTCTCCAAATTCAACTTCAATAACAAAAACATAAGGTGGGACCAAGTAAATCAAGTCCTAAATGATATAAACTGGGAAGATTGCCTAAGCATCACGGATCCCAACCTATGTCTAGAACAAATTAACTCTGTGGTACTTGAGGTTTGCTCAAGGCAAATTCCCTTAAGGAAAAGGAGGAGAAGATGCAAACTAGAAAGAGAGAGGCGCTCCCTATACAGGCGAAGGCACAGAATAACGGAGCAGCTACAGGAGGCCAATATCTCTGAAATACGTAGGGAGACCTAGTCAGAGAAATAGCAAACATCGAATTAAAACTAAAGGAATCTTACAGGAATCAAGAGACACGGAAGAACTAAAAGCCATAAATGAAAGTGAAAGAAACCCTAAGTATTTCTTTTCCTATGCAAAATCAAAGTCGAGAACAACAACCAGTATTGGGCCCCTACTTAAACGGGATGGGTCCTACACAGATGACAGCAAGGAAATGAGTGAGTTACTTAAATCTCAGTATGACTCAATCTTTAGCGAGCCACTAACCAGACTGAAAATCGAAAACCTAAATTATTTTTTTATGAGAGTGGCACAGAACTTGACAGACGCATGCCTTTCTAACATCACCACGACACCAAATGACTTCGAAAAGGCAATAAATGACATGCCCATGCACTCCGCTCCAGGCCCAGACTCATGGAACTCCGTGTTCATCAAGAACTGCAAGAAGCCCCTATCACATGCTTTTAACATCCTATGGTGAGGGAGCATGGACACTGGGATCGTCCCGCAGCTACTAAAAACAACAGACATAGCCCCGCTCCACAAAAGGGGCAGTAAAGCAATAGCAAAGAACTACAGACCAATTGTGCTAACCTCCCATATCATAAAAATCTTTGAAAGGGTTCTAAGAAGCAAGATCGCCACCCATCTTGATACCCATCAATTGCACAACCCAGGACAGCATGGGTTTAGAGCAGGCCGCTCCTGTCTGTCCCAACTACTGGACCACTACGAAGGTCCTGGATGCTCTAGAAGATAAACAGAATGCAGATGTTATATACACAGATTTTGCAAAAGCCTTTGACAAGTGTGGCCATGGTGTAATAGACACAAAATGAGTGATAAAGGAATAACAGGAAAAGTTGGTAGATGGATCTACAATTTCCTAACATGTAGAACACAAAGAGTAGTAGTCAACAGAGTAAAGTCTGAGGCAGCTACTGTGAAAAGCTCTGTTCCACAAGGCACAGTACTTGCTCCCATCCTATTCCTCATCCTCATATCAGACATTGACAGGGATATAAGCCACAGTGCTGTGTCTTCCTTTGCAGATGACACCCAAATCTGTATGACAGTGTCCACCGTTGAAGACACTGCAAGACTCCAACCAGACATAAACCAAATCTTTAAATGGGCTGCAGAAAACAATATGAAGTTCAATGATGAGAAATTTCAATTACTCAGATACGGAAAACGTGAAGAAATTAAAATCTCATCGGAGTACAAAACTAATTCCAACCACACAATAGAGCGAAAAACTAATGTCAAAGACCTGGGAGTGATCATGTCAGAGGATCTCACCTTCAAGGACCATAACAAAGTAGCAATTGCATCTGCTCGAAAAATGACAGGATGGATAATGAGAACCTTCAAAACCAGGGATGCCAAGCCCATGTTGACACTTTACAGATCGCTTGTTCTATCTAGGCTGGAATATTGCTACACTAACTGCACCTTTCAAGGCGGGTGAAATTGCTGACCTTGAAAATGTGCAGAGAACCTTCACCGCACGCATAAGTGCGATAAACCACCTCAACTACTGGGAACGCTTGAAGTTCCTAAACCTGTACTCTCTAGAACGAGGTGGGAGAGATACATTATTATATACACATGGAAAATCCTCGAGGGCTTAGTACCAAACTTGCACACAAAAATCACTCCCTACGAAAGCAAAGACTCGGCAGGCGATGTAACATCCCCTCAATGAAGAGCAGGAGTGCCACTAGCACGTTGAGGGACAACAAAATAAGTGTCAGGGGCCCAAGATTGTTCAACTGCCTTCCAGCATACATCAGGGGGATTACCAACAAACCCCTGGCTGTCTTCAAGCAGGCACTGGACAGGCACCTAAAGTCGGTACCTGACCAGCCAGGCTGTGGTTCGTACATTGGAATGCGTGCGGCCAGCAGTAACAGCCTGGTTGATCAGGCTCTGGTCCAACAGGAGGCCTGGTCACAAACCGGGCGGGGCATTGACCCCTGGAATTCTCTCCAGGTAGACTCCAGGTAGACGGTCCCGACCGTTAAAGGGTGTCAAATTCTGAATGTTGCAAATTTGCAATTGTTAATAAATCACCAAATAAGTATTTTTCTATTTTATTATACTAATAGACAATATCAAAAACACAAATTGAACTTGTTTCCAAACATTTTGTAAGTATAAAAAATATAAAGTGGACCAAAGAGCAACATGGACACATTGCAAAGGGCTAAAACTTTCAAGTCCCATATTCCTGAATTTCCTGAGAAAAAACAATCATTCTAGATCACTAATTGCTACAATGAAAGGCTATGAAGCGATTTCTTTCCTTCTTGATGCATAGATTTACCTTGTATATGGCACACGAAAACGAGGATGTGACATGATTTTTCGTTTTGCTGCAATAATTGCATGTAAATATTCTGCTTTGCACTGGCCAGTGACCTAGCATTTTATCAAACCTATCATTTTGGTGAAACCTCACACTGTCATCAGGCCTTTCTGCACGTTGGTACTGCACTGGAGATGGCAATAGGTCATCTGGTTCTGGATCTGAGTCACTTTCCTCCAAAATGCAGAGATATTTGAACTTCTGTTGGGAGGGTTCACCATAGAACATATTCTCACTGATCTGGAATGACAATAAGAATGTTCTGTACACACCCAGACCACTACAGAATTCATATATGCACTAGAAATTTTTATATAAATATTTATTTTCTGAAATTTGAAATGTGGCCCTGACGGTCGGGACCGTCTGTACACAGTCCTCTTTTGTTGTACTTTTTTCAATTGCATGGTACACTCATATTATGCATATCTAACTCCTGATATATATCTCAAAATATGCCTAAACTATTCATTTACACACTGAACACAACAATTAGTACTTACCAACATTGTAGAGAGTATAATCACAGTGTATATGAGTGGAAGAAGAGCAAAAATCCGGCTCTTGGTGACACCAAGCGAGAAGTGTTTACATTTTGGTCTCTCAACCAATGGGAAGCAAGCAGATGCCGGTTTCACTTAGCTGGAGTGACTCACAGAAGGCTTGTGATTGGCCAGATACAGTGGAACCCCGACTTACGATGTTATCATCTTACGTTATTTTCGATAACCGATATTTATAACGTAAGAAATTTGTTTGTGACTTACGATGTTTGCTTCGTTTACCGACATTCGTACCGGACCTGTCCGCTTGGCGCCCAGCTGAGCGCGCACTCCAGGGAGCGTCAGTGCTATTGTTTACAAGCGAGAGCGACCACCCACCCACACCCACGCATTCATACCAGTATATTGTCATTATTCCACTGTTTTTAGTGCTTGCAACTGCTAAATAAGCTACCATGGGTCCAAGGAAAGATCCTAGTGCTAAGCCTGTGGTAAAGAATGTGCAGGGAGTGAAGCATTTATGCAGGGAGTGTAGCATTTATGCAGGGAGTGTAGCAGGCATGCAGGGAGTGTAGCAGGCATGCAGGGAGTGTAGCAGGGATGCAGGGAGTGTAGCAAAGATGCAGAGAGTGTAGCAGGTATGCAGGGAGTGTAGCAGGGATGCAGGGAGTGTAGCAGGGATGCAGGGAGTGTAGCAAGGATGCAGGGAGTGTAGCAAGGATGCAGGGAGTGTAGCAAGGATGCAGGGAGTGTAGCAGGGATGCAAGGAGTGTAGCAAGGATGCAGGGAGTGTAGCAAGGATGCAGGGAGTGTAGTAGGCATGCAGGGAGTGTAGCATTCATGCAGGGAGTGTAGCATTCATGCAAGGAGTGTAGCATTCATGCAGGGAGTGTAGCATTCAAAGAAAAAGGCCAGTAACCCCAGAAAAGAACTTGGTACCTGCAGTGTTAATGGAAGGGGATTCCCCTTCCAAACACTAGCATACTACTCCACCTTCTCCCCTCCTCCCGTCCTCCACACATCAACAACTCTTCAATAAATGTAAGTGACATGTTATTGTACAATATTTGCATGTGTATTTATGTATTCTTTATTCAATTATTTAGTATTTAATGTCCAAAAGTTCTAAAAAATATTTATTTAACTACTTTTGGAAGTCTTGGACGGATTAAATTTATTTCCATTATTTCTTATGGGGAAAATTGATTCGTTTAACGATTGTTTCGCTTTAAAATATGCCCTCTCTGACGGATTAATATCGTAAGTCGGGGTACCACTGTATATAGAACGGGAACCTAGATGCGCTGGGGGAGTAGGATGACACGCGCAAAAAACACGTGTTTAGGACCGTCTGTACACGGTTCTGCCCAGTAAAGGGTTAAGGAAGTAAATTCGTTTGGTAATGGCACTTGAGCAGGCTTCTGCAATGAATTTTTTTCGTTAACCGGGGTTCCACTGTATTCTGTCGTGCCTCCTGAGGGCCGGAATGGATTAATTGCATTTCAATTTAAATGAGGAAAATTGATTCAGCATACGAGCAAGGTCATGGAATGGATTAAACTCATAAGTAGAGGTTCCACTGTACAGTGGACCCCCAGATTACGTACTGCTCCAAACTCGAACAATTATGTAAGTGTATTTTTGTAAGTGCTTTTGAAAGTGTATTTTTGGGGGTCTAAAAGGACTAATCTAATTTACATTATTCCTTATGGGAACAAATTCGTTCAGTAACGGCACTTGAACAGCATTCTGGAACGAAATAATGACGTAATCCGGGGGTCCACTGTATATCAAATTAATTTTCCTCATTGAAATTAATTGAAATGCCATTAATCCGTTCCAGTGGAATTCCTGCTGTCGGGAGGCAAGAGAAAATACAGTGGACCCTCGGTTTTCGTTCACCTCTAAACTCGAACACTTATGTAAGTGTATTTTCGTAAGTGCTTTTGTAAGTGTATTTTTGGGGGTCTGAAATGACTAATCTAATTTACATTTGTCTTTATGAGAACAAATTCGTTTGGTAATGGCACTCAAACAGCATTCTGGAAAGAATTTTCAACGAAAACCGAGGGTCCACTCTACTTCAATACAGTGGACCCCCGAGTTTCAGTCATAATTCATTCCAGAAGGCTGCTCAAGTGCCATTACCGAACGAATTTACTCCCTTAAAGAATAATGTCAAGTAGGTTAGTCCATTTCAGACCCCCAAAATTACACTTACAAAAGCACTTACAATATTACACTTACATAACTGTACGATTTCCAAGGTGACCAAAATTCGGGGGTCCACTGTATAACACTAATATCAACTCTACAGATTATTTATCTATCACTGGAACTCATTACCAGGAAATGCTAAAATAACCTTGTCTGAAAATCAATTTAAGACTCTACTCAAAAACCACCTGCTCACCCAAAACTAAATACTCATACTTTAAATTGCTTTCTAATATGCTCAAAGTTATTTTCCTATAAAATAATTTCAATTTTTATAATTATGTTACTACCTAATCACCCTAAACTAAATACTCAAACTGTAAATTACTCTCAAAAAGCTCAATGTTATTTTCATTAGGATAATTTAATTTTTACTATTATGTTTCATCCTACTAAACACTTGTTACAATGTCTATCATCATTTTGTAATGAACAATGTAATATCATCATATCATAATTTGAATATCTACCAATTCAAACTCACTCAATTACACCAATATTATGTTCATAGTCTATAAGCCATTAGATTAACAAGCATGCCAGAGGCTCTCCTTGCACCTCAATTTATGATTGTAATGTAAACCCATGTACACAAGCAAAGAAATAAAATTGTATTGTATTGTATACAATTGATCTAGTATAACATAATACAGTGGTACCTCGACTTACGTTGTTATCACCTTACGTTATATTCGATATCCGTTACTTATAACGTAAGAAATTTGTATGCGACATCCGTTGTTTGATTCGTCTTACGCCTTTCGTACCGGACCTGTTCGCTTGGAGCCCAGCTGAGCGCGCACTCCAGGGAGCGTCAGTGTGCTAGTGTTTACAAGCGAGAGCGACCACCCACCCACACCCACGCATTCATACCAGTATATTGTCATTATTCCACTGTTTTTAGTGCTTGCAACTGCTAAATAAGCTACCATGGGTCCAAGGAAAGATCCTAGTGCTAAGCCTGTGGCAAAGAGGAACAGAAATATATTTACGATAGAAATGAAGAAGGAGATAATAGAAAAATATGAAAGTGGAGTGCGTATCAGTGAGCTGGCCAGGCTGTATGGTAAACCCTATTCTACCATCTCTACCATTGTGGATAAGAAATATTTAAGTAAAATCAAGGAAGCAGTTGTTGCAAAAGGTGCATCTGTGATCACAAAACACAGACCACAAGTGCTGGAAAATGTGGAAAGGTTGTTGTTGGTGTGGATCAACGAGAAACAGTTAGCAGGAGATACTGTTTCGGAGGCAATAATATGTGAAAAAGCAAGGCAGTTGCATGATGATCTCCTTAAGAAAATGCCTGCAACGAGTGAAGTGAGCGAATTTAAAGCCAGCAGAGGCTGGTTTCAAAAATTTAAGAAGCGTACTGGCATACATAGTGTTGTGAGGCATGGTGAGGGAGCCAGTTGTGACAAAAGTGCGGCTGAAAAATATGTGCCTGAATTCCAGGAGTACCTAGAGGCTGAACAATTCCTCCCCCAACAAGTGTTTAATTGTGATGAAACAGGCCTGTTTTGGAAGAAAATGCCCAACAGGACCTACATTACTCAGGAGGAAAAGGCACAGCCAGGACATAAGCCTATGAAAGACAGGCTAACTTTGATGCTGTGTGCCAATGCCAGTGGTGATTGCAAAGTGAAGCCTTTACTGGTGTATCTTTTGAAAATCCCGAGTGTTTGGCAGATGCGGTGTCAGCAAGTCTAACTTGTGTGTGATGTGGAAGTCTAACAAAAAAGGGTTGGGTCACAAAGGACATTTTCTTAGATTGGTTCAATGAAGTGTTTGGCCCCAGTGTGAAGAAATATCTATTGGACAATAATTTGCCACTTAAGTGCCTCCTGATAATGGACAATGCTCCTTGTCATCCTCCAAACTTGGTAGAGAAAATTGTGGAGGAGTTTAAATTCATCAAAGTGAAGTTCTTGCCCCTAATACCACTCCTCTCCTCCAGCCCATGGACCAGCAGGTCATTTCCAACTTTAAAAACTCTATACCAAAGCAATGTTTCAAAAGTGCTTTTATGTGACCACAGACATGAACATAACCCTAAGAGAATTTTGGAAAAAACCCTTTCCATATGCTGCATTGTGACACCCCCTTTTAGGAAGGTTTGGGGGGGAGGGACTACCAGGGCTTTGAACTCCCGCCTGGAGAAAAAGTACCGGCTGGTCCTAGGAGGGATTTTTAAGGGTTTTTGGGGTGGGGCCTCAGAACCCGAGCCGGGGCCTGAGCCTGAGCCTGTTTTGGAAAGAAATTTTGGGTTGGGGAAATTTTTTTTTGGGGTTTGAGGGGTGGGACATGTGGAACAAAATTTGGGGGAGGAGCACAAGGAAGAGCTAACCACTGAAGATCTGCAAGAAAACTTCAACAGCAACTGGGAAAAAAGAGAGCAGAGGTCAGAAAAGGTTCAGGGGGAGGGGGAGGGGAGGTGGGGAAAAAAAAAGAATGTGCCTTCTTCAAAGGGTTAGGGGGATTTGGGCCCAAAAGGAGTGATGTGCAAGCATTTATGGATGAAAAATCACCCAACCATGCTGTTGCACCCTGTCAAAACCCGTACAAATGACACCCGTGGTGTCCCACTTCAGGGATGTTTTAAAAAATCGCCAGACACAGATCTCCCCCGGGCAAATTTGTTGTTAGAAAGAGGTCCAGTGACTCCCAAGCTGGTCCTAGTGGGGATTTTTTTAAAAAAAAGGGGAAATAACCCCAGAAAAGAACTTACCACCTGTAGTGTTTAATGGAAGGATTCCTTCCAAACACTAGCATACTACTCCACCCCCTTTCCCCCCCTTTTACTTCCTCCAACAACAACAACTCTTCAATAAATGTAAGTAAATGTTATTGTAAAAAATTTATGTATTTATGTATTTCTTTATTCAATTCTGAATTTAATGCCCCAAAAATTCTAAAAATATTTTATTTTTAAATACTTTTTAAAATCTTGGGCGGATTAAATTTATTTCCATTATTTCTTATGGGGGAAAATTATTTTGTTACGTTTTTTGTCAAGAAATGACCCCTCTGACGGATTAAAAAAGAAGTCGAGGTAAAACCCCTGTAATTTTATATATACCTTTTATATACCTTTGAAGAGTTTCCCAGAGTTATCTACCTTCCTTTGGGCCCGGCCATGGGCCAGGCTCGCCTGGTGCCCCCCCTGGTCAACCCGGGTTGCTGCTGGAGGCCCGCGCCCCACATATCCATCACAGCCTGGTTTATCTGGCACCTGGGAAAAATACTTGTCCAGTTTCCCTTTTAAGGGTTCTACACTGGTTCCAGCCTGGTTTTATATTTTCTGGTAAGATGTTGAATAGTCTGGGACCCCGGATGTTAAAGTGGCCCCGATTGTCCCCACCGCACCCCCCGCTCCTCACTGGGTTTATTTTACACCCTTTCCCATATCTCCACCCAGTATGTTGTTATGGCAGGGTGCAGATTTTTTGGGGCCAGGCCATTAAGTACTTTCCCCGGTAAAAGTGGACCCGGTTAGCGGCCCCTGTTAGCGGCCAAACCCGCCAGGCCGGGTTTTTTGGCTCCCAGTTAGCGTCCCCATTTCCCGGGTTTGCAGGTTTTTTGGACGCCCAACCCCCAGGTTAAATTTCGTTTTAGTTTGTTTGTGTCTCCGGACATAAGGGAAAACTTCTGCTCATTCATACAAACATTTCGCCCTTTTTTTCCATTTTTTAAAAAAAAGGGGGGCCCAAAAGGAAAAAAATTTGGAAGGGGGGTTTTCCCCCAAAAACCCCCTTTTCCCTCCCCCCCCCCTTTTTTCCCCCCCTTTTCCAACAAAAATTTTTTAAAAAAAAAAAATTTTAAAAAATTATTTGGGGTTTTATTTTTCCCCTTTTTAAAAAAATTTAAAAATTTTTTAATTTTTTAAAATTTGGGGATTTTTTTTTAAATTTTTTTTTTAAATTGGGGTTTTTTTTTTTTTAAAAAACCCCTTTAAAAAAGGGGTAAACCCAAAACCCCCCCCCCCCTTTTTTTAAAAAAATTTTAAGGGGGGGGGGGGCCCCCCCCCCCCTTTTGGGGGGGGCCGGGGCCCCCGCCCCCCTTCCCCCCCCCTTCCCCCCCCCCCCCCCCCCCCCCCCTTTCCCTGTTTTTTTTTTCCCAAAATTTTTGGGGGGGTTTTTTTAAAAAAAGGGGGATTTCCCCCCCCCCCTTATTTTTTTTTAACCCCCCCCAATTTTCCCCCAAAAATTTTTTTCCCAAAAAAAACCCCCAAATTTTAAAAGGAAAAGGGCCCCTTGGGTTTCAGCCCTTTCCCCCCCTTTTAAGGGTTTTTGGGGGGGGCCCCCTGGTTTTTTTAAAAGGGGGGGGGCCCCCCCGGGGGGGCCCCCTTTTTTTTTTTGGGGGGGCCTTTTTTTTTTAAAAAAATTTTTTTTTTTTTTTTTTTCCCAAATTTAAAACCGGCCCCAAAAATTCCAAAATTTCCCGGGAAAGGGAAAAAAAACCCGGAATTTAAGAGAAAAGGTGATTGAGAAATATGAGAGGGTTTGGGGGCTGGAACTTGCCAGGTTTTTTGGGAAAACAAAACAACAAACAACCATCCTGGCAAAGAAAGAACAAATCAAGGAAGGCCCGATGTTGCCAAAGGAGTAAATTTGTTTAAAAAACAAAGGTCACCAAAAAAATGGAAAAATGGAAAAATTATTTTATTGTGGATTAAAGGAAAAAAATGGGGGGAGAAATGTAGTGGGGCTTTATTTGTGAGAAGGCAAGGATTTGAAAGAAGATCTTGTGAAGAAAAACCCCGGAACAATGTTTGGGGTGAATTTTGGGGCCCGCAAAGGGTGGTTTGAGAGATTTAAGAAGGGCCCAAACTTGGGGCAATTAAAAAACAGTGCTTTTTGCAATTTGGGGTGGAGGGTTGTGGAAAGCCCAAAAAAACAAAAAAACATTTTTTTGGCCTTTGGGGAAAAGTTTTTGGTGGGAGGAAAAAATTTAAAGGACCACATAAAGATGAAAATCTGGGAAACCCCCCCAAGTGTTTAAATTTTGACAAAAAAGGCCTGTTTTGGAAGAAAAAGCCAAAAAGGACCTACATCAGCAGGAAAGGAAAAAACACTGCCCGGGGGCAAGCCTTATGAAAGACAGGCTAACCTCTTTTTGTGTAGAATGCAAATGGGGGTTTCAAAGTGAAGCCTTTACTGTGTATCACCTGAAAATCCCCGAAATGTTCAAGAAAAAACAATGTTCCCCAAGAAAAGATTGTGTGTGATGTGGAAACAATCAAAAAGGATGGGTCACAAGGCAAAATTTTTAAAGATTGGGTTGATGGGTGTGTTTGGCCCCAAAGGGGAAAAAAAACCTTCAGGAAAACAATTTGGGACCCCGGCCTCCCGGGACTGGGGAAAAAGCTCCTTCCCCATCCTCCCAAAACCTTTAGGGACTTCAATTTTTTAAAAAATGGGAAATTCTTGCCTCCCAACACCACCCCCTTTTCCAGCCCCGGACCAGCAGGCCTTTTTAAATTTAAGAAACTTTTACACCAAAAACATTTTTTCAAAAGTGCTTTGAAAAAAACCTCGACACTGAAATTTACCCCAAAAGAGTTCTGGAAGGGTTTACTTCAATATCTTTTCAACTGCATAGGT
>WNWK01038746.1:0-17783 GCA_009830355.1 Cherax destructor | reverse complement strand
TAGATTTAGAACATTTTCTGAGCTTTTTAATGTTTCATGTATTTTTCGAAAATAATATGAAATATTCTATAAAAATATATATTTTACAGATTTTTAATGGGATTTTTTAAAATATGTAAATAATTTAAATATTAAAAAATGCTAAAAAACTTATTTTATTGCATTTTTGACGATTAAGGCATTTTCAAGGATTTTCTGAAAAACTATTTTTTAGATAAAATATACCTTGAGTAAGCTTCCTAAAAGAAAATCATAAAATTTTGCTTACTTTTCCCATAAATTTCAATTGCAGTAGAAATTCTATTTAAAAGTGTGAAAATGTAAGTATTTTAGCTAAAAAATGAGTTTTCAAAGCACTCAAACCGCTCTAAAACGTCGAAATATGCAATAAAATACGATTTTAGCACATTTTTCTGAGCTTTTAATGTTTCATGTATTTTCGAAAATAATATGAAATATTCTATAAAAATATTGATTTTTATAGATTTTTAATGGGATTTTTAAAAATATGTAAATAATTTATAAATATTAAAATGCTATAAACTTGATTTTATTGCATTTTTGACGATTTAAGGCATTTTCAAGGATTTTCTGAAAACTATTTTTTAGATAAAATATACCTGTGAGTAAGTTCTAAAAGAAAATCATAAAATTTTGCTTACTCTTCCCATAAATTTCAATTGCAGTAGAAATTCTATTTAAAAGTGGAAAATGTAAGTATTTTAGCTAAAAAATGAGTTTTGCCAGAAAAGCATCAAACCGCTCTAAAACGTCGAAATATGCAATAAAATACGATTTTAGCACATTTTTCTGAGCTTTTTAATGTTTCATGTATTTTTCGAAAATAATATGAAATATTCTATAAAAATATTGATTTTTATAGATTTTTAATGGGATTTTTTTAAAATATGTAAATTATTATAAATATTAAAAAATGCTATAAAACGATATTTTATTGCATTTTTTGACGATTCAAAGGCATTTTCATGGATTTTCTGAAAAACTATTTTTTTAGATAAAATATACCTATGAGTAAGCTTCCTAAAAGAAACTCATAAAATTTTGCTTACTTTTCCCATAAATTTCAATTGCAGTAGAATTTATTTAAAGTGGAAAATTAAGTATTTTAGCTAAAAATGAGTTTTGCGAAAACATCAAACCGCTCTAAAACGTCGAATATAAAAATACGATTTGCAATTTTCTGAGTTTTTATATTTCAAAATATATAATTTTTATATTATAATTTAATGATTTTAATGTAAATAATTATATTAAAATAAAACTTATTTTATTGATTTACGATTAAGGATTTTAAATCTGAAACATTTTTTTGATAAAATACTATATTAAGAAAATCATAAATTTGCTTACTTTTCCATAAATTTCAATTGAGAATTCTATTTAAGTGTGAAATCTAAGTATTTTAGCTAAATGAGTTGTCAAACTTAAACTGAAATATGCATAAAATAGATTAGAACATTTCGAGCTTTAATGTTTCATGTATTTTCGAAATAATATGAAATATTCTAAAAATATTTTAAGATTTTTAATGGGATTTTAAAATATGTAAATAATTATAATTATAAAACTTATTTATTGATTTTGACGATTTAAGCATTTTCAGGATTTTAAAACTATTTTTTAGATAAAATATACCTTGAGTAAGCTTCCTAAAAGAAACTCATAAAATTTTGCTTACTTTTCCCATAAATTTCAATTGCAGTAGAAATTCTATTTAAAAGTGTGAAAATCTAAGCATTTTAGCTAAAAATGAGTTTTGCAAGAAAAGCACTCAAACCGCTCTAAAACGTCGAAAATACAATAAAATACCATTTTAGCACATTTTTCTAAGCTTTTTAATGTTTCATGTAAGAAAATCATTAAATTTGTTACTTTTCCATAAATTTCAATTGCAGAAATTCTTTATGTGAAAATCTATTTTAGCTAAAAATGAGTTTGCAGAAAGCATCAAACTCTCTAAACGTCCAAAATGCAATAAAATACGATTTTAGCACATTTTCTGAGCTTTTAATGTTTCATGTATTTTCGAAAATATATGAAATATTCTATAAAATATTGATTTTATAGATTTAAGGGATTTTAAAAAATGTAAATAATTAAAATATTCAAAATGCTAAAACTTGATTTAATTGCTTTTTGACGATTTAAGGCATTTTCAAGGATTTTCTGAAAAACTATTTTTTTGATAAAATATACCTATGAGTAAGCTTCCTAAAAGAAAATCATTAAATTTAGCTTACTTTTCCCATAAATTTCAATTGCAGTAGAAATTTATTAAAAGTTTGAAAATCTGCGTATTTTAGCTAAAAATGAGTTTTGTCAGAAAAGCACTCAAACCGCTCTAAAACGTCGAAATATGCCATAAAATGCCATTTTACCACATTTTTCTGAGCTTTTTAATGTTTCATGTATTTTTGGAAAATAATATGAAATATTCTAAATTAATATTGATTTTTACAGATTTTTAATGGGATTTTTTAAAAATATGTAAATCATTTATAAATATTAAAAATGCTATAAAACGTTATTTTATTGCATTTTTTGACGATTCAAGGCATTTTCATAGGATTTTCTTAAAAATTATTTTTTTAGATAAAATATACTATGAGTAAGCTTCCTAAAAGAAAATCATAAATTTTGCTTACTTTTCCCATAAATTTCAATTGCATAGAAATTTATTTAAAAGTGTGAAAATCTAAGTATTTTAGCTAAAAATGAGTTTTGCAGAAAAGCACTCAAACCGCTCTAAAACGTCGAAAAATCAATAAAATACTATTTTAGCACATTTTTCTGAGTTTTTAATGTTTCATGTATTTTTCGAAAATAATATGAAATATTCTATAAAAATATTGATTTTTATAGATTTTTAATGGGATTTTTTAAAAATATGTAAATAATTATTAAATATTCAAAAATGCTATAAAACTTGATTTAATTGCATTTTTTGACGATTTAAGGCATTTTCAAGGATTTTCTGAAAAAGAAAATCATTAAATTTTGCTTACTTTTCCCATAAATTTCAATTGAAGTAGAAATTCTATTTAAAAGTTTGAAAATCTACGTATTTTACCTAAAAAATGAGTTTTGTAAGAAAAACACTCAAACCGCTCTAAAACGTCGAAATATGCAATAACAGACGAATTTAGCACATTTTTCTGAGCTTTTTAATGTTTCATGTATTTTTCGAAAATAATATGAAATATTCAATAAAAATATTGATTTTAAAAGATTTTTAATGATATTTTTTAAAAATAGTTAAATAATTATGAAATATTAAAAAATGCTATAAAATTTGATTGTATTGTATTTTTTGACGATTTAAAGCATTTTCAAGGATTTTCTGACAACAATTTTTTTTTGATAAAATACACCTATAAGTAAGCTTCCTAAAAGAAAATCATTAAATTTTTCTTACTTTTCCCATAAATTTCAATTGCAGTAGAAATTCTATTTAATAGTGTGAAAATCTAAGTATTTTAGCTAAAAAATGAGTTTTGCCAGAGAAGCACTCAAACCGGTCTAAATCGTCGAAAAATCCAATAAAATAATATTTTAGCACATTTTTCTGAGCTTTTTAATGTTTCATGTTTTTTTCGAAATAATATGAAATATTCTAAATTAATATTGATTTTTATAGATTTTTAATGGGATTTTTTAAAACATATGTAAATAATTGATAAATATTAAAAAATGCTATAAAACTTGATTTTATTGCATTTTTTGACGATTTAAAGCATTTTCAAAGATTTTCTAAAAAAACAATTTTTCTTAGATAAAATACACCTATAAGTAAGCTTCATAAAAGAATTTCATTAAATTTTGCTTACTTTTCCAATAAATTTCAATTGCAGTAGAAATTCTATTTAAAAGTGTGAAAATCTAAGTATTTTAGCTAAAAAATGAGTTTTTCAAGAAAATCACTCAAACCGCTCTAAAACGTCGAAATATGCAATAAAATACGATTTTAGCACATTTTTCTGAGCTTTTTAATATTTCATGTATTTTTCAAATATAATATGAAATATTCTATAAAAAATATTGATTTTTAAAGATTTTTAATGGGATTTTTTAAAAATAGTTAAATAATTATGAAATATTAAAAAATGCTATAAAACTTGAATTAATTGCATTTTTTGACGATTTAAGGCTTTTTCAAAGATTTTCTGAAAAAAATAACTATTTTTTGATAAAATACACCTAGGAGTAAGCTTCATCAAAGAAACTCATTAAATTTTGCGTAGTTTTCCCATAATTTTCAATTGCAGTAGAAATTCTATTGAAAAGTTTGAAAATCTACGTATTTTAGCTAAAAAATTAGTTTTGTCAGAAAAGGACTCAAACGCTCTAAAACGTCGAAATATGCCATAAAATGCCATTTTACCACATTTTTCTGAGCTTTTTAATGTTTCATGTATTTTTAGAAAATATGAAATATTCTAAATTAATATTGATTTTTACAGATTTTTAATGGGATTTTTTAAAAATATGTAAATCATTTATAAATATTTAAAAATGCTATAAAACGTTATTTTATTGCATTTTTTGACGATTCAAGGCATTTTTATAGATTTTCTTATAAATTATTTTTTTAGATAATATATATCTATGAGTAAGCTTCCTAAAAGAAAATGATAAAATTTTGCTTACTTTTCCCATAAATTTCAATTGCAGTAGAAATTCTATTTAAAAGTGTGAAAATCTAAGTATTTTAGCTAAAAAATGAGTTTTGCCAGAAAAGTACTCAAACCGCTTCTAAAAGCGAAAATACAATAAAAACTATTTTAGCACATTTTTCTGAGCTTTTTAATGTTTCATGTATTTTTCGAAAATAATATGAAATATTCTAAATTAATATTGATTTTTATAGATTTTTAATGGGATTTTTTAAAACATATGTAAATAATTGATAAATATTCAAAAATAGTATAAAACTTGAATTAATTGCATTTTTTGACGATTTAAGGCTTTTTCAAAGATTTTCTGAAAAAAATAATTATTTTTTTGATAAAATACACCTAGGAGTAAGCTTCCTCAAAGAAAATCATTAAATTTTGCTTAGTTTTCCCATAATTTTCAATTGCAGTAGAAATTCTATTGAAAAGTTTGAAAATCAACGTATTTTAGCTAAAAAATTAGTTTTGTCAGAAAAGGACTCAAACCGCTCTAAAACGTCGAAATATGCCGTAAAATGCCATTTTACCACATTTTTCTGAGCTTTTTAATGTTTCATGTATTTTTGGAAAATAATATGAAATATTCTAAATTAATATTGATTTTTACAGATTTTTAATGGGATTTTTTAAAAATATGTAAATCATTTATAAATATTAAAAAATACTATAAAACGTTATTTTATTGCATTTTTTGACGATTCAAATCATTTTTATGGATTTTCTGAAAAATTATTTTTTTAGATAAAATATACCTATGAGTAAGCTTCCTAAAAGAAAATCATAAAATTTTGCTTACTTTTCCCATAAATTTCAATTGCAGTAGAAATTCTATTTAAAAGTGTGAAAATCTATGTATTTTAGCTAAAAATGAGTTTTAAAAAAGCACTCAAACCGCTCTAAATCGTCGAAAAATGCTTTTTAATCTTCGAAAAATGCTTTTTAATGTTTCATGTATTTTTCGAAAGTAATATGAAATATTCTATAAAAATATTGATTTTTATAGATTTTTAATGGGATTTTTAAAATATGTAAATAATTTATAAATATTAAAAATGCTATAAAACGTTATTTTATTGCATTTTTTGACGATTCAAGGCATTTTCAAATATTTTCTTAAAAACTTTTTTTCTTAGATAAAATATACCTATGAGTAAGCTTCCTAAAAGAAAATCATAAAATTTTGCTTACTTTCCCAAAAATTTCAATTGCAGTAGAAATTTATTTAAATGTGTGAAAATCTAAGTATTTTAGCTAAAAAATGAGTTTTGCAAGAAAAGCTCTCAAACCGCTCTAAAACGTCTGAGCTTTTTAATATTTCATGTATTTTTCGAAAATAATATGAAATATTCTATAAAAATATTCATTTTAAAGTTTTTTAATGGGATTTTTAAAAATAGTTAAATAATTATGAAATATTAAAAATGCTATAAAGCTTGATTTTATTGCATTTTTTGACGATTTAAAGCATTTTCAAGGATTTTCTAAAAAAACAATTTTTTTTAGATAAACAACACCTATAAGTAAGCTTCCTAAAAGCAAATCATTAAATTTTGCTTACTTTTCCCATAAATTTCAATTGCAGTAGAAATTCTGTTTAAAAGTTTGAAAACCTACGTATTTTAGCTAAAAAATGAGTTTTGTCAGAAAAGCACTCAAACTGCTCTAAAACGTCGAAACATGCCATAAAAGGACATTTTACCATAATTTTCTGAGCTTTTTAATGTTTCATGTATTTTTGGAAAATAATATGAAATATTCTAAATTAATATTGATTTTTAAACATTTTTAATGGGATTTTTTAAAAATAGTTTAATAATTATGAAATATTAAAAAATGCTTAAAACTTGATTTTATTGCATTTTTTTCAATGATTTTCTAAAAAAACAATTTTTTTAGATAAAATACACCTATAAGTAAGCTTCCTAAAAGAAAATCATTAAATTTTGCTTACTTTTCCCATAAATTTGAATTGCAGTAGAAATTCTATTTAAAAGTGTGAAAATCTAAGTATTTTAGCTAAAAATGAGTTTTGCAAGAAAAGCACTCAAACCGCTCTAAACCGTCGAAATATGCAATAAAATACGATTTTAGCACATTTTTCTGAGCTTTTTATTGTTTCATGTATTTTTCGAAAATAATATGAAATATTCTATAAAAATATTGATTTTTATAGATTTTTAATATGATTTTTTAAAAATATGTAAATAATTAATAAATATTCAAAAATGCTATAAAACTTTATTTAATTGCATTTTTTGACGATTTAAGGCATTTTCAAGGATTTTCTGAAAAAACTATTTTTTTATAAAATACACCTAGGAGTAAGCTTCCTAAAAGAAAATCATTAAATTTTGCTTACTTTTCCCATAAATTTCAATTGCAGTAGAAATTCTATTTAAAATTGTGAAAATCTAAGTATTTTAGCTAAAAAATGAGTTTTGCCAGAGAAGCACTCAAACCTCTCTAAATCGTCGAAAAATGCAATTTTTTTTAGATAAAATACACGTATATAAGCTTCCTAAAGAAAATCATTAAATTTTGCTTATTTTCCATAAATTTCAATTGCAGTAAATTCTATTTAAAAGTGTGAAAATCTAAGTATTTAGCTAAAAAATGAGTTTCCAGGAAGCACTCAAATCGCTCGAAATCGTCGAAAAATGCTTTTTAATCGTCGAAAAATGCTTTTTAATGTTTCATGTATTTTTCGAAAATAATATGAAATATTCTGAATTAATATTGATTTTTATAGATTTTTAATGGGATTTTTTAAAAATATGTAAATAATTTATAAATATTTAAAAATCCTATAAAACGTTATTTTATTGCATTTTTTGACGATTCAAGGCATTTTCAAGGATTTTCTTAAAAACTTTTTTTTTTAGATAAAATATACCTATGAGTAAGCTTCCTAAAAGAAAATAATAAAATTTTGCTTACTTTTCCCATAAATTTCAATTGCAGTAGAAATTATATTTAAAAGTGTAAAAATCTACGTATTTTAGCTAAAAAATGAGTTTTATCAGATATGCACTCAAACCGCTCTAAAACGTCGAAATATGCAATAAAATACCATTTTAGCACATGTTTTTGAGCTTTTTAATATTTCATGTATTTTTCGAAAATAATATGAAATATTCTATAAAGATTTTTTTAAAGATTTTTAATGGGATTTTTTAAAAATAGTTAAATAATTATGAAATATTCAAAAATGCTATAAAACTTGATTTTATTGCATTTTTTGACGATTTAGAGCATTTTCAAGGATTTTCTGAAAAACAATTTTTTTTAGATAAAATACACCTATAAGTAAGCATCCTAATAGAAAATCATTAAATTTTGCTTATTTTCCCATAAATTTCAATTGCAGTGGAAATTATATTTAAAAGTGTGAAAATCTAAGTATTTTAGCTAAAAAATGAGTTTTGCAAGAAAAGCACTCAAACAGCTCTAAAACGTCGAAACTTCCAATAAAATACGATTTTAGCACATTTTTCTGAGCTTTTTAATGTTTCATGTATTATTCGAAAATAATATGAAATATTCTATAAAAATATTGATTTTTAAAGATTTTTAATGGGATTTATTAAAAATAGGTAAATAATTATGAAATATTCAAAAATGCTATAAAACTTGATTTTATTGCATTTTTTGACGATTTAAAGCATTTTCAAGGATTTTCTGAAAATCAATTTTTTTAGATAAAATACACCTATAAGTAAGCTTCCTAAAAGAAAATCATTAAATTTTGCTTACTTTTCCCATAAATTTCAATTGCAGTAGAAATTCTATTTAAAAGTGTGAAAATCTAGGTATTTTAGCTAAAAAATGAGTTTTGCAAGAAAAGCACTCAAACCGCTCTAAAACGTCGAAATATGCAATAAAATAAGATTTTAGCACATTTTTCTGAGCTTTTTAATGTTTCATGTATTTTCGAAAATAATATGAAATATTCTATAAAAATATTGATTTTATAGATTTTTAATGGGATTTTTAAAAATAGTAAATAATTAATAAATAATAAAAATGCTATAAAACTTGATTTAATTGCATTTTTGACGATTTAAGGCATTTTCAGATTTTCTGAAAAAACTATTTTTTTATAAAATACACCTAGAGTAAGCTTCCTAAAGGAAAATCATTAAATTTTGCTTACTTTTCCCATAAATTTCAATTGCAGTAGAAATTCTATTTAAAAGTTTGAAAATCATTGTATTTTAGCTAAAAAATGAGTTTTGTCAGAAAAGCACTCAAACCGCTCTAAAACGTCGAAATATGCCATAAAATGCCATTTTACCACATTTTCTGAGCTTTTTAATGTTTCATGTATTTTTGAAAATAATATGAAATATTCTAAATTAATATTGATTTTACAGATTTTAATGGGATTTTTAAAAATATGTGAATCATTTATAATATTAAAAATTCTATAAAACATTATTTTATTGCATTTTTGACGATTCAAGGCATTTACAAGGATTTTCTTAAAAACTTTTTTTATAAAATATACCTATGAGTTAGCTTCTAAAAGAAATTCATAAAATTTTCTTACTTTTCCCAAAATTTCAATTGCGTAGAAATTTATTTAAAAGTGTGAAAATCTAGTATTTAGCTAAAAATAAGTTTTTAAGAAAATCACTCAAACCGCTCTAAAACGTCGAAAAATGCAATAAAATACGATTTTAGAACATTTTCTGAGATTTTAATGTTTCATGTATTTTCGAAATATTAGAAATATTATAAATTAATATTGATTTTACAGATTTTTAATGAGATTTTTAATAATAAGTAAATAATTTATAAATATTCAAAAATGCTAAAAAACGTTATTTTATTGCATTTTTGACATTCAACATTTTCAAGTATTTTCTTAAAACTTTTTTTCTTAGAAAAAAATATATTTATGAGTAAGCTCCAAAAGAAAATAAAAAAATCATTATATTTTGCTTAAAAAAAAAAAAAAAAAAAAAAAAAAAAAAAAAAAAAAAAAAAAAAAAAAAAAAAAAAAAAAAAAAAAAAAAAAAAAAAAAAAAAAAAAAAAAAAAAAAAAAAAAAAAAAAAAAAAAAAAAAAAAAAAAAAAAAAAAAAAAAAAAAAAAAAAAAAAAAAAAAAAAAAAAAAAAAAAAAAAAAAAAAAAAAAAAAAAAAAAAAAAAAAAAAAAAAAAAAAAAAAAAAAAAAAAAAAAAAAAAAAAAAAAAAAAAAAAAAAAAAAAAAAAAAAAAAAAAAAAAAAAAAAAAAAAAAAAAAAAAAAAAAAAAAAAAAAAAAAAAAAAAAAAAAAAAAAAAAAAAAAAAAAAAAAAAAAAAAAAAAAAAAAAAAAAAAAAAAAAAAAAAAAAAAAAAAAAAAAAAAAAAAAAAAAAAAAAAAAAAAAAAAAAAAAAAAAAAAAAAAAAAAAAAAAAAAAAAAAAAAAAAAAAAAAAAAAAAAAAAAAAAAAAAAAAAAAAAAAAAAAAAAAAAAAAAAAAAAAAAAAAAAAAAAAAAAAAAAAAAAAAAAAAAAAAAAAAAAAAAAAAAAAAAAAAAAAAAAAAAAAAAAAAAAAAAAAAAAAAAAAAAAAAAAAAAAAAAAAAAAAAAAAAAAAAAAAAAAAAAAAAAAAAAAAAAAAAAAAAAAAAAAAAAAAAAAAAAAAAAAAAAAAAAAAAAAAAAAAAAAAAAAAAAAAAAAAAAAAAAAAAAAAAAAAAAAAAAAAAAAAAAAAAAAAAAAAAAAAAAAAAAAAAAAAAAAAAAAAAAAAAAAAAAAAAAAAAAAAAAAAAAAAAAAAAAAAAAAAAAAAAAAAAAAAAAAAAAAAAAAAAAAAAAAAAAAAAAAAAAAAAAAAAAAAAAAAAAAAAAAAAAAAAAAAAAAAAAAAAAAAAAAAAAAAAAAAAAAAAAAAAAAAAAAAAAAAAAAAAAAAAAAAAAAAAAAAAAAAAAAAAAAAAAAAAAAAAAAAAAAAAAAAAAAAAAAAAAAAAAAAAAAAAAAAAAAAAAAAAAAAAAAAAAAAAAAAAAAAAAAAAAAAAAAAAAAAAAAAAAAAAAAAAAAAAAAAAAAAAAAAAAAAAAAAAAAAAAAAAAAAAAAAAAAAAAAAAAAAAAAAAAAAAAAAAAAAAAAAAAAAAAAAAAAAAAAAAAAAAAAAAAAAAAAAAAAAAAAAAAAAAAAAAAAAAAAAAAAAAAAAAAAAAAAAAAAAAAAAAAAAAAAAAAAAAAAAAAAAAAAAAAAAAAAAAAAAAAAAAAAAAAAAAAAAAAAAAAAAAAAAAAAAAAAAAAAAAAAAAAAAAAAAAAAAAAAAAAAAAAAAAAAAAAAAAAAAAAAAAAAAAAAAAAAAAAAAAAAAAAAAAAAAAAAAAAAAAAAAAAAAAAAAAAAAAAAAAAAAAAAAAAAAAAAAAAAAAAAAAAAAAAAAAAAAAAAAAAAAAAAAAAAAAAAAAAAAAAAAAAAAAAAAAAAAATTTTTTTTTTTTTTTTTTTTTTTTTTTTTTTTTTTTTTTTTTTTTTTTTTTTTTTTTTTTTTTTTTTTTTTTTTTTTTTTTTTTTTTTTTTTTTTTTTTTTTTTTTTTTTTTTTTTTTTTTTTTTTTTTTTTTTTTTTTTTTTTTTTTTTTTTTTTTTTTTTTTTTTTTTTTTTTTTTTTTTTTTTTTTTTTTTTTTTTTTTTTTTTTTTTTTTTTTTTTTTTTTTTTTTTTTTTTTTTTTTTTTTTTTTTTTTTTTTTTTTTTTTTTTTTTTTTTTTTTTTTTTTTTTTTTTTTTTTTTTTTTTTTTTTTTTTTTTTTTTTTTTTTTTTTTTTTTTTTTTTTTTTTTTTTTTTTTTTTTTTTTTTTTTTTTTTTTTTTTTTTTTTTTTTTTTTTTTTTTTTTTTTTTTTTTTTTTTTTTTTTTTTTTTTTTTTTTTTTTTTTTTTTTTTTTTTTTTTTTTTTTTTTTTTTTTTTTTTTTTTTTTTTTTTTTTTTTTTTTTTTTTTTTTTTTTTTTTTTTTTTTTTTTTTTTTTTTTTTTTTTTTTTTTTTTTTTTTTTTTTTTTTTTTTTTTTTTTTTTTTTTTTTTTTTTTTTTTTTTTTTTTTTTTTTTTTTTTTTTTTTTTTTTTTTTTTTTTTTTTTTTTTTTTTTTTTTTTTTTTTTTTTTTTTTTTTTTTTTTTTTTTTTTTTTTTTTTTTTTTTTTTTTTTTTTTTTTTTTTTTTTTTTTTTTTTTTTTTTTTTTTTTTTTTTTTTTTTTTTTTTTTTTTTTTTTTTTTTTTTTTTTTTTTTTTTTTTTTTTTTTTTTTTTTTTTTTTTTTTTTTTTTTTTTTTTTTTTTTTTTTTTTTTTTTTTTTTTTTTTTTTTTTTTTTTTTTTTTTTTTTTTTTTTTTTTTTTTTTTTTTTTTTTTTTTTTTTTTTTTTTTTTTTTTTTTTTTTTTTTTTTTTTTTTTTTTTTTTTTTTTTTTTTTTTTTTTTTTTTTTTTTTTTTTTTTTTTTTTTTTTTTTTTTTTTTTTTTTTTTTTTTTTTTTTTTTTTTTTTTTTTTTTTTTTTTTTTTTTTTTTTTTTTTTTTTTTTTTTTTTTTTTTTTTTTTTTTTTTTTTTTTTTTTTTTTTTTTTTTTTTTTTTTTTTTTTTTTTTTTTTTTTTTTTTTTTTTTTTTTTTTTTTTTTTTTTTTTTTTTTTTTTTTTTTTTTTTTTTTTTTTTTTTTTTTTTTTTTTTTTTTTTTTTTTTTTTTTTTTTTTTTTTTTTTTTTTTTTTTTTTTTTTTTTTTTTTTTTTTTTTTTTTTTTTTTTTTTTTTTTTTTTTTTTTTTTTTTTTTTTTTTTTTTTTTTTTTTTTTTTTTTTTTTTTTTTTTTTTTTTTTTTTTTTTTTTTTTTTTTTTTTTTTTTTTTTTTTTTTTTTTTTTTTTTTTTTTTTTTTTTTTTTTTTTTTTTTTTTTTTTTTTTTTTTTTTTTTTTTTTTTTTTTTTTTTTTTTTTTTTTTTTTTTTTTTTTTTTTTTTTTTTTTTTTTTTTTTTTTTTTTTTTTTTTTTTTTTTTTTTTTTTTTTTTTTTTTTTTTTTTTTTTTTTTTTTTTTTTTTTTTTTTTTTTTTTTTTTTTTTTTTTTTTTTTTTTTTTTTTTTTTTTTTTTTTTTTTTTTTTTTTTTTTTTTTTTTTTTTTTTTTTTTTTTTTTTTTTTTTTTTTTTTTTTTTTTTTTTTTTTTTTTTTTTTTTTTTTTTTTTTTTTTTTTTTTTTTTTTTTTTTTTTTTTTTTTTTTTTTTTTTTTTTTTTTTTTTTTTTTTTTTTTTTTTTTTTTTTTTTTTTTTTTTTTTTTTTTTTTTTTTTTTTTTTTTTTTTTTTTTTTTTTTTTTTTTTTTTTTTTTTTTTTTTTTTTTTTTTTTTTTTTTTTTTTTTTTTTTTTTTTTTTTTTTTTTTTTTTTTTTTTTTTTTTTTTTTTTTTTTTTTTTTTTTTTTTTTTTTTTTTTTTTTTTTTTTCATGTATTTTCGAAAATAATATGAAATATTCTATAAAAAATTATTTTCAAAAAATTTTTAAGGATTTTCAAACATCTAAAAGACGAGAAAAGTAAAATACGATTTAAGGCATTTTCAAGGATTTTCTGAAAATTTTTTTTTTTATAAAATACACCTAGGAGTAAGCTTCCTAAAGGAAAATCATTAAATTTTGCTTACTTTTCCCATAAATTTCAATTGCAGTAGAAATTCTATTTAAAAGTTTGAAAATCATTGTATTTTAGCTAAAAAATGAGTTTTGTCAGAAAAGCACTCAAACCGCTCTAAAACGTCGAAATATGCCATAAAATGCCATTTTACCACATTTTTCTGAGCTTTTTAATGTTTCATGTATTTTTGGAAAATAATATGAAATATTCTAAATTAATATTGATTTTTACAGATTTTTAATGGGATTTTTTAAAAATATGTGAATCATTTATATATATTAAAATATGCTATAAAACGTTATTTTATTGCATTTTTTGACGATTCAAGGCATTTACAAGGATTTTCTTAAAAACTTTTTTTTTTACATAAAATATACCTATGAGTTAGCTTCCTAAAAGAAATTCATAAAATTTTGCTAACTTTTTCCAAAAATTTCAATTGCAGTAGAAATTCTATTTAAAAGTGTGAAAATCTAAGTATTTTAGCTAAAAAATAAGTTTTTCAAGAAAATCACTCAAACCGCTCTAAAACGTCGAAAAATGCAATAAAATACGATTTTAGAACATTTTTCTGAGATTTTTAATGTTTCATGTATTTTTCGAAAATATTATGAAATATTCTAAATTAATATTGATTTTTACAGATTTTTAATGGAATTTTTTAATAATAAGTAAATAATTTATAAATATTCAAAAATGCTATAAAACGTTATTTTATTGCATTTTTTGACGATTCAAGGCATTTTCAAGTATTTTCTTAAAAACTTTTTTTCTTAGATAAAATATACTTATGAGTAAGCTTCCTAAAAGAAAATCATAAAATCATTATATTTTGCTTACTTTTCCCATAAATTTGAATTGCAGTAGAAATTCTATTTAAAAGTGTAAAAATCTATGTATTTTAGCTAAAAAATGAGTTTTGCCAGAAAAGCAGTCAAACCGCTCTAAAACGTCGAAATATGCAATAAAATACGATTTTAGCACACTTTTGTGAGCTTTTTAATGTTTCATGTATTTTTCGAAAAATAATATGAAATATTCTATAAAAATATTGATTTTTATAGATTTTTAATGGGATTTTTTAAAAATATGTAAATAATTAATAAATATTCAAAATGCTATAAAACTTGATTTATTGCATTTTTGACGATTTAAGGCATTTTCAAGGATTTTCTGAAAAACATTTTTTTTGATAAAATACACCTATAGTAAGCTTCCTAAAGAAAATATTAAATTTTGCTTACTTTTCCCATAAATTTCAATTGCAGTAGAAATTCTATTTAAAAGTGTGAAAATCTAAGTATTTTAGCTAAAAATGAGTTTTGCAAGAGTTTTGTCAGAAAAGCACTCAAACCGCTCTAAAACGTCGAAATATGCTATAAAATGCCATTTTACAACATTTTTCTGAGCTTTTAATGTTTCATGTATTTTTGGAAAATAATATGAAATATTCAAATTAATATTCATTTTTACAGATTTTAGCTAAAAAATGATATGAAAATAATATTCTAAATTAATATTGATTTTTACGTATTTTAGCTAAAAAATGAGTTTTGTCAGAAAAGCACTCAAACCGCTCTAAAACGTCGAAATATGCTATAAAATGCCATTTTACAACATTTTTCGAAAATAATATGAAATATTCTAAATTAATATTGATTTTTACAGATTTTTAATGGGATTTTTTAAAAATATGTGAATCATTTATATATATTCAAAAATACTATAAAACGTTATTTTATTGAATTTTTTGACGATTCAAGGCATTTTCAAGGATTTTCTTAAAAACTTTTTTTCTTAGATAAAATATACCTATGAGTAAGCTTCCTAAAAGAAATTCATAAAATTTTTCTTACTTTTCCCAAAAATTTCAATTGCAGTAGAAATTATATTTAAAAGTGTGAAAATCTAAGTATTTTAGCTAAAAAATGAGTTTTGCCAGAAAATCACTCAAACCGCTCTAAAACGTCGAAATATGCAATAAAATACCATTTTAGCACATTTTTCTGAGCTTTTTAATGTTTCATGTATTTTTCGAAAATAATATGAAATATTCTATAAAAATATTTATTTTTAAAGATTTTTAATGGGATTTTTTTAAAATAGGTAAATAATTATGAAATATTAACAAATGCTATAAAACTTGATTTAATTGGATTTTTGACGATTTAATGCATTTTCAAGGATTTTCTGAAAAAAACTATTTTTTTTTGATAAAATACACCTAGGAGTAAGCTTCCAAAAGGAAAATCATTAAATTTTGCTTACTTTTCCCATAAATTTCAATTGCAGTAGAAATTCTATTTAAAAGTGTGAAAATCTAAGTATTTTAGCTAAAAAATGAGTTTGCAAGAAAACACTCAAACCGCTCTAAAACGTCAAAATCAATAAAATACATTTTAGCACATTTTTCTGAGTTTTTTAATGTTTCATGTTTTTTTCGAAAATAATATGAAATATTCTATAAAAATATTGATTTTTATAGATTTTTAATGGGATTTTTAAAAATATGTAAATAATTTATAAATATTAAAAATGCTATAAAACTTATTTTATTGCATTTTTGACGATTTAAAGCATTTTCAAGGATTTTCTGAAAACATTTTTTTAGATAAAATACACCTATAAGTAAGCTTCCTAAAAGAAAATCATTAAATTTTGCTTACTTTTCCCAAAATTTCAATTGCAGTAGAAATTCTATTTAAAAGTGTGAAAATCTAGTATTTTAGTAAAAATGAGTTTTGCAAAAAAGCACTCAAACCGCTCTAAAACGTCGAATATCAAAATCATTTTAGACATTTTCTGAGCTTAATGTTTCATGTATTTTTCGAAAATAATAGAATTTCATAAAAATATTGATTAGATTTTAATGGGATTTAAATAGTAAATAATTAATAAAAAATTATAACTTTAATTGCATTTTGATTTAAGCATTTTCAAGGATTTTCTGAAAACTATTTTTGATAAAATCACCTAGAGTAAGCTTTAAAAAAATATTAAATTTTCTTACTTTTCCATAATTTCAATTGCAGTAAACATTAAAATAAACAGTATTTAGCAAAAGATTAAACACTCAAACCGCTCTAAAACGTCGAAATATGCATAAAAGCCATTTTAGCACATTTTCTGAGCTTTTTAATGTTTATGTATTTTTCGAAAATAATATGAAATATTCTATAAAAATATTGATTTTTAAGATTTTAATGGTTTTAAAAATATTAAATAATTTAAATATTCAAAATGTAAAATTATTTATTGATTTGACATTAAGGCATTTTCAAGATTTCTAAAAACTTTTTGAAAAATAACTAAGTAAGCTCAAGAAAATCATAAAATGTTACTTTTCCAAAATTTCAATTGCAGAAATTATTTATGGAAACATAAGCAAATGAGTTTTCCCGAAAAGCACTCAAACCTAAACGTCGAAAAAACATAAAATCATTTTACAATTTTCTGAGCTTTTAATGTTATTATTTTCAAAATAATATAAATATTCTATAAAAATATTGATTTTATAGATTTTTAAGGATTTTAAAAATATGTAAATAATTTATAATATTCAAAAATGCTATAAAACTTATTTTATTGCATTTTTGATTAAGATTTAAAGATTTAAATTTTTTTTAAAAATATAGTAATTTAAGAAAAATAAATTTTGCTTATTTTCCATAAATTCATTAAATAAATTGAAAAATTTTAGTAAAATGGTTTTAAAAAACATAACTTAAAATAAATGCAATAAATATTTATTATTTGAGTTTAATTTTCATATTTTAAATATTAAAATCTAAAAAAATTTTTTAAAATTTTAAAGATTTAAAATAGTAAATATTTAATAAAAACTAAAACTGATTTTATTGATTATTGTTTAAAATTTATTTCTAAAACATTTAGAAAAATCATTATAATTCTAAAAATATTAAATGCTTATTTTCCAAAAATTAATTCATTTAAAATGTAAATTAATTTAAAAAATAATTTATAAAAATTTCTAGTTAATTTATAATTCATTTTGAATTTTCTATAATATTTTTTTTTAAAAATTATAATATTTTAAAAATAAAATAATTAAAATTTAAATTAAAACTTATTTATGATTTTTTACATTTAAATTATTTTTAAAAATTTTATTTAGATAAAATAATTTTAAAAATTTTTTTTATAAATTATAAATTTTTATTTTCCAAAAATTTCATTAAAATTTTTAAATTTAAATTTTTTATTAAAAATTTTTAAAGAAAAAACTAAAGCTAAAAAATCAAAAATTAAACTTAAATTTAATTGTAAAATTTTTTAGTAATTTTGATTTAATATAAATATTTTAAATATTAAAATTTTAATGGATTTTAATAATTATAATAATTTTAAATTGTAAAAATTATTTTAAAAAATTTAAAATTTATTTTAAGATTTTTAAGATTTTTTAAAATTTTAGATTTTTTAAAAAATTATAACTTTCTAATTCATAAATTTTATTTCAAAATTTATTATAAATTATTAAAAGTTT
>WNWK01038745.1:0-17784 GCA_009830355.1 Cherax destructor | reverse complement strand
TATCGGAAACAACAATCTTTAATTAATGCTCTGATGTTACGCGGTGTAACTACGGTTGTACGTCACACCCAGATACTTGGCTACCTGCCAACAAGTCTGAAGTTTTAAAGTACGTAACTTAGACAAAGTCAGAGTATCAATTAACTTTTTCACCTTATCATACATCACGAAAATAAGTACAATATGAGAGAGTGATTATGGGAAGCTAGAATCCAATGTAAGAATTTACTTTACAATTTAACCAGTGTTGGTTGTCTTAGAGCCAGAGCTCATTAACAGTATTTCCATCTCCTTGGATCAAGAGACTCGGGCAGGTACATACATCCTCTATGATGTTGTACAAGACCAAACCCCTAGTCTTCAGATTAGAAATTACTCAAAGTGTTACGATCAGGCTTCATCTTGAGCCGTTTGCCCCCTCGTAACAACATGTCAACTCAGGCTCTATTCTAATTGTTCTTTAGAAAATAGCCACCTTTTATTTATAATGGGATTATTAGATTGATCCAACTTAGTAAAAGTCATGCCCTTTAATACATCGTAAATACTTAAGTATTTTTACAAAGTTCCTTTCAGTGTAAAACAAAGATACACTATAAAAATGAGCACTGATATAGTCTCAATAACGACACCGGTATATTAGATATCAGTCGAGACTAAGTAATATTACTTGGTTGGGAATTTGCAAAGGCTGAGACCTGGATCAACTCATAAAGAGAAGTATAAGATCGTCAAGAGAAAAGCGAATCTACTCCCAACCAGGAGAGGGTGTGAACTCTGCCTTGACAGATATACTAGTCAAGGATGCATCATCATCTCAACCTGGTCAAGTTTGGTGACCGGCTTAGACAGTAAGCCTCAACATCATGGAAAATTTTGAAAAATTTGGTTAACGTTGAAAACACAATGACCGCTATCCCCCAAATCTTTTTAAAACTCTCGGTAAAAAACGACAGAAGCTCCAAGCGTCAGACTCGGATTAACATTGCGGGATCGCTGCATCAGAGAAGGAAAAATAAACTTACCAGCATTTCCCCCATCCCTGGTAGAGGCCGGTTACTGGGAGCTCACCACACTCCTCCAAGAAAAAGTCAAGGCGGTGACATTGAATAGTTACTAATGGTGGACAATTCCCTCCAAACCCCTTTGATCAAGAACATCCCGGACAGGCACCCATTTGTTACAAAATGACACGATATCTATGCCAATAGACATCTCCAGCGAACACTAGAAAGGATAGCCCTTCTAGCATCAGCCTGTTACTGGCTAAAAGCAAAGTCAGATCCTGGTTCAGTTATCGAAACATATTATATATCTTAAGGGGTTGCAACTGATAGGGTACTAACCAAACAGATTTTTAAAAGGTTTTAAATTATCAAGTAAAGAAAATTGAGGAAAAAAGTAAATCAAATATAAAGAAAATTAAAAGATACCCTTTAAAGGGGGTTAAATTGGGGGTAGCTCTACCTTTTATATACAATAAGTCTGTGCTGAGGCACATATATATAGATGACTCAGAAGTACCATCAGGTACAATGTCAGTAATTACAATAATATATAAAATAAGAATAAATGTGTGTGAGTGTGCTCCCGGTAACTCTAGACTCGACTCAACAGTGTACGACAGAACAACTCTAAAGCTAGCTGCATTAACAAACTGACAATCAGAACAACGATTGTCCAGAAAAATGAATCAATTCGCAGAACAGCACTATAACAGCAACAGCAACTACAGCGTCAGGAACAAGGAGATAAAATCGACCCTAACTGGGACCATCAGTGATCCTCCAAAACAGTCACAAACTCCCTTTACTACGAAGCAGGTTCAGCATAAACAATCCCAAACTGTGGCAGTGCACAGATGCCTTATCGAATTAGGTCCAGAGCTATAGCTTGAGACCTGAGTTTTATCAGAGTGTCAATGTGACACACAACCAAGAACAACGTCGAAAATCACTGTCTAGTCTATTCTCTGTGAACAGAGTTACACAGAGTTCTGAGAAGTATGATTCGCCTCACCAGAATGCATACTCTACCCAACAGAGTCTAATGTCGAGAAACAAGTAGAAATGGGTAGAGGTGACTCGACGAAAGTCAGCAGGCCAGAGAGAGGGAAGAGGAACAACCACCCAGCTCAGGTGTGTTCAGCGACTGACTCCTCCCAGCAACTAGACGCCGGCAGCATAACAGTAGTTTGCAACTCCAAGCAGTTACGACACTCCGACAATATAAAATATTACATCCTACCTAATAAATATAGCTAAGTTAAATAATAGTCTATATAGTATAAACTAAGATATTAACGATTTAGCTATTATCGAGAATATCAGCAATATAAAATTATAGAAAATGGAAATATACATCATATACATTGAGGCCCAATTCTGGGGGGCAATAGTAGTGATACACCATACTGTCACCATCATCACTGTAGTGATACACCATACTGTCACCATCATCACTGTAGTGATACACCATACTGTCACTATCATCACTGTAGTGATACACCATACTATCACCATCATCACTGTAGTGATACACCATACTGTCACCATCATCACTGTAGTGATACACCATACTGTCACCATTATCACTGTAGTGATACACCATACTGTCACCATCACTACTGTAGTGATACACCATACTATCACCATCATCAGTAGTGATACACCATACTGTCACCATCACTACTATAGTGATACACCATACTGTCACCATCACTACTATAGTGATACACCATTCTGTCACTATCACTACTGTAGTGAAACACCATACTGTCACCATCACTACTGTAGTGATACACCATACTGTCACCATCACTACTGTAGTGATACACAATACTTTCAGCATCACTACTGTAGTGATACTATACAGTCACCATCACTACTGTAGTGATACACTATACTGTCACCATCACTACTGTAGTGATACACCATTCTGTCACCATCACTACTGTAGTGACACACCATACTGTCACCATCACTACTGTAGTGATACACCATACTGTCACAATCACTACTGTAGTGATACACCATACTGTCACCATCACCACCATGTTTATCATCATAATATCAGTGTTGACAGTGTTGTCAGGGTGGACAGTGTTGTCAGGATGACAGTTGTCGGTGTGGACAGTGTGTCAATTTGGAAAGATGTTGCCAAGGTGAATTTTGTTGTCAGCTGGACAGAGTTGTCAAGGTGGATAGTGTTGTCAGGGTGGACGAGTGTTGTCAATGTGGATAGTGTTTTCAGAAACACATTGTTGTCAGTGTTGTATGCGTATTGTATTTTTGCTGGGATAATGTTGTCAGTGTGGATGGGTTTGATTGCGTGACAGTGTTGTCAGCGTGGATAGTGTTATCGGGGTGGACAGTGTTGTCAGGGTGGACAGTGTTGTCTAGGTAAATAGTGTTGTCAAGGTTGGACAGTAGTTATCTGGGATGATAGAGTTGTCAGTGAGGACAGTGTTTTCAGTATGCACAATGTTGTAAGGAGGACAGTGTTGTCAGTATGCACAATGTTGTAAGGGAGGACAGTGTTGTCAGTATGCACAATGTTGTAAGGGAGGACAGTGTTGTCAGGATGCACAATGGGTTCAGGGAGGACAGTGTTGTCAATGTCAGCAGTGTTCTCAGAGTTGACAGTGTTGTCAGGAAGGAAAGTGTTGTCAGGAGGACATTGCTGTCAGTATGAACAGTGTTGTCAGGGTGGACAGTGTTGTCAGGTTGACAGTGTTGTCAGCTGTACAGTGTTGTCAGCGTGAGAGGTAGTCAGCATGAACAGTGTTGTCAGTGTGGACAGTGTTGTCAGCGTTGACCGTGTTGTCAGCGTGTACAGTGTTGTCAGTGTGACAGTGTTGTCAACGTGACAGTGTTGTCAGGTGGACAGTGTTTCAGGAAGACAGTGTTGTCAACGTGGACAGTGTTGTCAACGTGACAGTGTTGTCACTGTGGACAGTGTTGTCATTGTGGACAGTGTTGTCACTGTGGACAGTGTTGTCACTGTGGACAGTGTTGTCACTGTGGACAGTGTTGTCACTGTGGACAGTGTTGTCAATGTGGACAGTGTTGTCACTGTGGACAGTGTTGACAGAATGTAGTGTTGGCAGGGTGGACAGTGTTGTCAGTGTGGATAGTGTTGTCAGTATTGATAGAGTTTTCAGGGTGGACAGTGTTGTCAAGGTGGACAGTGTTGTCTCGGTAGAGAGTGTTGTCAGGGGGAAGGTGTTGATGCTGTGGACGGTGTTGTCATGGAGGACAGTGGTGTTGTCAGCGTGAACAGTATTGTTAGAGTGGTCAGTGTTGTCAGTGTGGACAGTGTTGTCCGAGAGGATATTGTTGTCAGGGTGGATAGTGTTGGCAGTGTGGACATTGTTGTCGGAGGGGATAGTGAAGTCAGGATGGACAGTGTTGTCATGGTGGACATTGTTGTCAGGGGTGATAGTGTTGTCAGGAGGAAGAGTATTGTAAGGGAGGCCAGTGTTGTCAGGGTGGACAGTTTTGTTAAGGTGGATAGTGTTGTCAGGAAATACATTGTTGTCACTGTTGGCAGTGTTGTATGCGTGTATAATGTTGTCTGCGTGGACAATGTTGTCAGTGTGGATGGGTTTGACAGTGGTGAAAATGTTGTCAGCGTGAATAGTGTTTTCGGGGTGGACAGTGTTGTCAGGGTGGACAGTGTTGTCAGAGAGCACAGTGTTTTCAGGAATGATGGTGTTCTCAGTAAGGACAGTGTTGTCAGGATGCACAATGTTGCCAGGGTATAAAGTGTTGTCAGGATGCACAATGTTCCCAGGGAGGACAGTATTGTCAAAGTCAGCAGTGTTATCAGGAAGGACAGTGTTGTCAGGTTGGACAGAGTTGTCAGGGTGGACAGTGTTGTCAGGGTGGACAGAGTAATCAGGAAAGGCAGTGTTGTCTCAGGGTGGAGAAAGTGGTCAGGAAGGGCAGTGTTGTCAGGAAGGACAGTCCTGTCAGGGTGGACAGTGTTGTCAGGGTGGACAGTGTTGTCAGGATGGAAAGTGTTGTTAGGTAATACAGTGTTGTCAGTTTGGAAAGAGTTGTTAGTGTTGACTGTGTTGTCATTGTTCATAGTGTTGTTAGTGTGGACAGAGTTGTCACTGTGGGCAGTGTTGTCAGGATGGAAATTGTCAGGGAGATATTGTAGTCAAGGTGGACAGTGTTGACAGTGTGGGCAGTGTTGTCAGGGTGGATAGTGTTGTCAGCGTGAACAGTGTTATCTGTGGATACAGTGTTGCAGGATCGACAATGTTGTCAGCGTGAATATTGCTGTCAGGGTGCACATTGCTGTCAGGAAGGACAGTGGTGTCAGCGTGGACCGTGTTGGCAGAGTGGACAGTGTTGTCAGGATAGATAGTGTTAACAGAATGGAAATTATATGGGGGATATTGTAGTCAGGGTGGACAGTGTTGTCCGTGTGGATAGTTTTGTCAGGGAAGAGAGTGTTGTCAGCGTAGACAGTGTTGTCAGTGCGGACATAGTTGTCAGCGTGGACAGTTTTATCAGGGAGGACAGTTTTGTCAGTGACGACAGTGTTGTCAGAGTGAACAGTGTTGTCAGCCTGGATAGTTTTGTCATATGGGACAGTGTTGTCAGGGTGGACATTGTTGCCAGGATGGACAGTGTTGTTAGGGTGGACATTGTTGCCAGGATGGACAGTGTTGTCAGGGTGGACAGTGTTGTCAGCGTGGACAGTGTTGTCATCGTGGACAGTGTTGTCTGTGGAAACAGTGTTGTCAGGATCGACAGTATTGTCAGGGTGGATATTGTTGTCAGGGTAGACATTGTTGTCAGGATGGACAGTGTTGTTAGCGTGGACCGTGTTGTCAGGGAGAACAGGATTTCATGCTGGATAGTGTTGTCAGTGTGGACAGTGTTGTCAGGATGGACAGTGTTGTCAGGATGGACAGTGTTGTCAGGGTGGAGAGTGTTGTCAGCGTGTACATTGTTGACAGGTTCGACAGTGCTGTCAAGTAAAAGTGTTGTCAGCGTTGATATTGTTGTCAGAGTGGACATGTCGACAGAATTGTCAGCGTATACAGTGTTGTCAGCGTGGACAGAATTGTCAGCGTCAACAGTGTTGTCAGGCAAGACAGTGTTATCAGAGTGGAGAGTGTTGCCAGGGAGGCCAGTGTTGTCAGGGAAAAGTATTGTCAGCGTGGACAATGCTGTCAGGAAGCACATTATCTGGATTGTCAGTGTTGTAAGGGTGGATAGTGTTGTCAGGGAAGAGAGTGTTGTCAACGAAGACAGAGTTGTCAGTGTGGACATTGTTGTCAGGGCGGACGGTGTTGTCAGGGAGGAGAGTGTTGTCAGCGTTGAAAGTGTTGTCAGGCTGGATAGTGTTGTCAGTGTGGACAGTGTTCTCATCGTGGACAGTGTTGTCAGCGTGGAAATTGTTGTCAGTGTGGACAGTGTTGTCACCGTATACAGTGTTGTCAGTACATAACTAGCACCATCACACACAGTAAGACACAGTACACAACTAGCACCATCACACACAGTAAGACACAGTACACAACTAGCACCATCACACACAGTAAGACACAGTACACAACTAGCACCATCACACACAGTAACACACAGTACACAACTAGCACCATCACAAACAGTAAGACACAGTACACTACTAGCACCATCACACACAGTAAGACACAGTAAAGAAACTAGAGAAAGTGCAAAGGTTTGCGACAAGGTTAGTTCCACAACTCAGGGGTCTGTCCTATGAAGAAAGGCTGAGGGAAATAGGACTAACAACACTGGAGGAAAGAAGGGTCAGAGGAGACATGATAACGACATACAAAATACTGCGGGGAATAGACAAGGTAGACAGTGACAGGATGTTCCAGAGAGGGAACACAGAAAAAGGGGACACAACTGGAAGCTGAAGACTCAGATGAGTCAAAGGGATGTTAGGAAGCATTTCTTCAGCCACAGAGTAGTCAGCAAGTGGAATAGTCTATAGAAAGATATAGTAAAGTAAGTAAGTAAGACACAGTACACAACTAGCATCATCACACACAGTAAGACACAGTACACAACTAGCACCATCACACACAGTAAGACACAGTACACAACTAGCCCCATCACACACAGTAAGACACAGTACCCCTGTGTGTGTACCCCTAACAACGATCTTCAACAAGTCTATCGAAACAGGGCAACTACCTGAGGTATGGAAGACAGCAAATGTAGTTCCAATCTTTAAAAAAGGAGACATGAAAGTAGCACTAAACTACAGACCAGTGTCACTGACATGTATAGTATGCAAGGTCATGGAGAAGATTATCAGGAAAAGAGTTGTGGAGCACCTAGAAAGGAATGAGCTTATCAACGGCAGTCAACACGGTTTCAGGGATGGGAAATCCTGTGTCACAAACCTACTGGAGTTCTACGACAGGGTGACAGCAGTAAGACAGGAGTGAGAGGGGTGGGTAGATTGCATATTCCTGGACTGTAAGAAGGCGTTTGACACAGTTCCACACAAGAGATTAGTGCAGAAGCTGGAGGACCAGGCAGGGATAACAGGTAAGGCACTACAATGGATCAGGGAATACCTGTCAGGAAGACAGCAGCGAGTCATGGTACGTGGCAAGGTGTCAGAGTGGGCGCCGGTGACGAGTGGGGTTCCACAGGGGTCAGTCCTAAGACCGGTGCTGTTTCTGGTATTTGTGAACGACATGACGGAAGAAATAGCCTCCGAAGTGTCCCTGTTTGCAGATGATGTGAAGTTGATGAGAAGAATTCAATCGGACGAGGACCAGGCAGAACTACAAAGGGATCTGGACAGGCTGCAAGCCTGGTCCAGCAATTGGCTCCTGGAGTTCAACCCCACCAAGTGCAAAGTCATGAAGATTGGGGAAGGGCAAAGAAGACCGCAGACGGAGTACAGTCTAGGGGGCCAGAGACTACAAACCTCAATCAAGGAAAAAGATCTTGGGGTGAGTATAACACAAGGCACATCTCCTGAGGCGCACATTAACCAAATAACTGCTGCAGCATATGGGAGCCTAGCTAACCTAAGAACAGCATTCCGACATCTTAATAAAGAATCGTTCAGGACTCTGTACACTGTGTACGTTAGGCCCATACTGGAGTATGCAGCACCAGTTTGGAACCCACATCTAGCCAAGCACGTAAAGAAGCTAGAGAAAGTGCAAAGGTTTGCAACAAGACTAGTCCCGGAGCTAAGGGGTATGTCCTACGAGGAGAGGTTAAGGGAAATCGACCTGACGACACTGGAGGACAGGAGAGATAGGGGGGACATGATAACGACATATAAGATACTGAGAGGAATAGACAAGGTGGACAGAGACAGAATGTTCCAGAGATGGGACACAGCAACAAGGGGACACAGTTAGAAAGTATTTCTTCAGTCATAGAGTGGTCGGGAAGTGGAATAGCTTGGGAAGCGATGTAGTGGAGGCAGGTTCCATACATAGCTTTAAGGAGAGGTATGATAAAGCTCATGGAGCAGGGAGCGTGACGCAGTAGCGGCCAGTGAAGAGGCGGGGCCAGGAGCTATGAATCGACCCCTGCAACCACAACTAGGTGAGTACAACTAGGTGAGTACAGTACACAACTAGCACCATCACACACAGTAAGACACAATGCAACCAAACAGCCTAACCCAAAACACACATGCCAGACCCAATGCTTCCACCCACCTCATTACAAACTCCACCTTCACACCAACCACCCATAGTTCCTCATCAGGTCTCCCACTTTCCCAAAACCAGCATACCCCCAGACAACGGTTTTAGATGGTATAACAAATAAATGTGAAGTGTGGCATAAAAGAATAAAGGAGACATCCCCAGACATAATAGCACTCACAGAAACGAAACTCACCAGGATGATAACAGATGCAATCTTTCCACCCGGATATCAAATTCTCAGGAAAGATAGAGGGAGCAGAGGGGGAGGAGTTGCACTGCTCATTAAGAAGCGGTGGGGATTTGAGGAAGTGGAAGGAATGGTTGGAATGGGCGAAACGGACTATAGAGTAGGAACAATCCAGTCTGAGGGCCATAAGGTGGTAATTGCTGTAATGTACAACCCGCCACAGAACTGCAGGAGGCCAAGAGAAGAATAGGATGAGAACAACAGAGCAATGGTAGACACACTAGCCGAGGTGGCCAAAAGAGCCCACACGGGGAGAGCAAAGTTGCTAGTTATGGGTGATTTCAATCAAAAGGAGATTGATTAGGAAAACCTGGCGCCCCATGGGGGTCCTGAATCATGGAGAGCTAAGATGATGGATGTGGTACTGGAAAACCTCATGCATCAACATGTTAGAGACATTACCACAGAGGTGAGGATGATCCAGCAAGACTGGACCTAGTATTACCCTTGAGTAGTTCGGACATCAAGGATATCACGCATGAAAGGCCCCTTGGAGCTAGTGATCATTTCGTTCTGTGTTTTGATTATATGTTGAGCTTCAAGTGGAGAGGGGAGCAGGAATAGGAAGGGAGAAACGAAACTACAAAAGAGGGGACTACACAAGCATGAGGAACTTCCTACAAGACGTTCAGTGGGAGAGAGAATTGGCAGGAAAACCAGTAAAAGAAATGATGGAATATGTGACAACCAAATGCAAAGAGGCAGAGGAGAGGTTTGTCCCCAAGGGAAACAGAAGTAATTGGAAGACTAGAACGAGTCCTTGGTTCACCCAAAGGTGTAGGGAGGCAAAAACTAAGTGCACTAGAGAATGGAAAAAAAACAAAAGACCCAGGAAAATTAAATGATTAGCCAAAGAGCCAGAAACGAATATGCACAGGTAAGAAGGGAGGCTCAGCGACAATACGAAAATTATATAGCATCAAAAGTCAAGTCTGATCCGAAGCTGTTGTATAGCCACATCAGGAGGAAAACAACAGTCAAGGACCCGGTAATCCAGGAATTCAGAATAGGGAGGTATACCAACAAGTGCTGGATGAAATACACACAACCGAGGAGGAGGTGAAGAAGCTGCTATGTGAACTCGATACCTCAAAAGCGGTGGGACCTGACAACATTTCTCCGTGGGTCCTTAGAGAGGGAGTAGAGATGTTGAGTGTGCCACAAACAAACATCTTCAACACATCCATTGAAACTGGGCAACTACCTGAGGTGTGGAAGATGGCAAATGTTGTCCCAATTTTTAAGAAAGGAGACAGACATGAGGCATTAAACTACAGACCTGTGTCACTGACGTGTATAGTATGCAAAGTCATGGAGAAGATCATTAGGAAGAGAGTGGTGCAGCACATAGAAAAACACAAGTTTATAAACGACAACCAGCACGGTTTCAGGGAAGGAAAATCCTGTGTCACAAACCTACTGGAGTTTTATGAGAAGGTAACAGAAGTAAGACACGAGAGAGAGGGGTGGATAGACTGCATTTTCATGGACTGCAAGAAGGCGTTCGACACAGTTCCTCACAAGAGGTTAATGCAAAAGCTAGAGGATCAGGCACACGTAACAGGAAAGGCACTGCAATGGATCAGAGAATATCTGAGAGGGAGGCAACAACGAGTCATGGTACGTGACGAGGTGTCAGAGTGGGCACCTGTGACGAGTGGGGTTCCACAAGGGTCAGTCCTAGGACCTGTACTTTTTTGGTATATGTGAATGACATAACGGAAGGGATAGACTCAGAAGTTTCCTTGTTTGCAGTTAATGTGAAGTTAATGAGAATAATTAAATCAGTCGAGGATCAGACAGGACTAAAAAGAGACCTGGACAGGCTACAAGCCTGGTCCAGTAACTGGTTCCTTGAATTTAACCCTGCCAAATATAAAGTCATTTAGATCGGGGAAGGGCAAAGAAGACCGCAGACAGAGTATAGTCTAGGTGGCCAAAGACTGCAAACCTCACTCAAGGAAAAAGATCTTGGGGTGAGTATAATACCGAGCACATCTCCTGAGGCACACATCAATCAGATAACTGCTGCAGCATATGGGCGGCTGGCAAACCTAAGAATAGCGTTCCAATACCTCACTAAGGAATTGTTCAAGACTCTGTACACCATATACGTCAGGCCCATACTGGAGTATGCAGCACCAGTTTGGAACCCACACGTGGTCAAGCACGTCAAGAAACTAGAGAAAGTGCAAAGGTTTGCAACAAGACTAGACCCAGAGCTAAGGGGATTGTCCTACGAAGAAAGGTTAAGGGAAATCGGCCTGAAGACACTAGAGGACAGGAGGGTTAGGGGAGACATGATAACGACATATAAAATACTGCGAAGAATAAATAAGGTGGACAGAGACAAGATGTTCCAGAGAGGGGACACAGAAACAAGGGGTCACAATTATAAGTTGAAGACTCCTATGAGTCAAAGGGATGTTAGGAAGTATTTCTTCAGTCATAGAGTTGTCAGGAAATGGAATAGCCTAGAAAGTGACGTAGTGGAGGCAGGAACCATACATAGTTTTAAGACGAGGTTTGATAAAGCTCATGGAGCAGGGAGAGAGAGGACTTAGAAGCAATCAGTGAAGAGGCGGGGCCAGGAGCTATGAATCGACCCCTGCAACCACAAATAGGTGAGTACAGAACACAGCTAGCAGCATCACACACAGCAAGACACAGTACACAACTAGCACCATCACACATAGTACACAACTAGCACCATCACACACAGTACACAACTAGAACCATCACACACAGTAAGACACAGTACACAACTAGCACCATCACACACAGCAAGTCCCAGTACACAACTAGCATCATCACACACAGTAAAACACAGTACACAACTAGCATCATCACACACAGTAACACACAGAACACAGCTAGCACCATCTCACACAGTAAGACACAGTACACAACTAGCATCATCCATCACACACTACTATCAACCTAGCACCTCCCACACTCAGTGCAAACACCAGTACACAACTGTTAGAGAGTAGTCCATACCTCCCTCTCCCCCATCTCCCTCCCTTTCTCCCTCACAACAAACCCTCCCTCTCTCTTCCCCTCCCCTCTTATCCTCCCTCTCCCCCTATCTCCCCTCTCTATACCTCCTCTCCCCATCTCCCCTCCTATCCCTCCCTCTCCCTACCTCTCTCTATCCCTCTCCCTCCCTCTCTCTCCCACTCCCCTCTCCTCCCTCTCCCTCTATCTCCCTCCTCTCTACCTCCCTCTCTCTCCCTCTACCTACTCTTCCTACCTCTACTCCTCTCTCTCCCTCTCCCTCTTGCTCTCTTCTCTCTCCCTCTATCCACCCTCTTCTACATTTCCTCTAAGCTAGCTCTCTCCCCCACCCCCATCCCTATCCTTTCTCCGTTTCTCCCTCAACCCCTTCCTTCCCCCTCTTACTCCTTTCTCCTGACACCTCAATACAACTACAAGGGACTCAGTGGGAAGATGGGTGGCTCAGAGGGGGTGTCTACAAGGAAGAAGATGGCCGATCAGGGAAGGCAACAGTGGGAGGAGGAAATTTCTAGAAGGGAGAAGGAATGGGAGAGGAAGATATTGGTGATCACCGAGGAGCTCGATGAAAGGGAAAAGGAATGGGAGAGGAAGTTATTGGTGATCAGCGAGGGAATGGAGAAGAGGATAGCTGAGGAAAGTAGAAAATGGGTAATGCAAGCCAAAAAAGCGGAAGCCAGGATCCAGACCCTAGAAGAGAAGCTTCAGGGACTGACACAGAATAGAGACAACAGTACCTAACAGGAAACAACGCTTGGGCCTTGTGCACCAGGCACAGCCAAAGGGAATGAGGAGAAAGGAGGAGAACTGGTCGCACAGGCACTGGCAGGCACACATGGGGCCCGAAGCAAGACGAGCAGGATAACAACACACGAGAGGGATATAGAAGAAGCAGCCAGGGTCAGAAGAGCACCACAGGAACAACGAATGGGAGCACAGAAACAACATATGAGAGGGTAGACAAAACAGCAGACACGCTAAACATGGAGACCCCAACAACACACTGCAGCGGACAGGGACGTAGAGCAGACCGGACACACAAAGGAACACGGGAATACATTCATGACAGCACCGAGAGAGGATAATGCACCTTGACAAGGCAATGGGAGACACAGTGGGAGGAGGAAAGGGAGAAGTCGATTTTCATCTATGGCCTGAAGGAAGTCGAAGAAGACACCCACGACAGAAGGAAACAGGAGGAGACAGAACAGATCGATGGTATCATGCTAGCAATAGGGGAGACTCATCCCAAGTGACAAATTTTCGGAGAATCGGGTGGTACACAAGGGAAGAAATCGACCCTCAAGGTAATATTCAAGGCAGAATCAGCACGCACCATGATCCTGCAAGAGAAAGCTCGGCTGAGGATGAACCAGGGTACCGGAATGTATATCTAGATCGAGACAGAACACAGGAAGAAAGGGAGGCCCGGAGGGAGAGGATAAGAAGGAGAAGAGAGGGGAAGGGAGACAGCAAGATACGGAGGACACCAAGCCCAAGCAGGACAAACACACACACTGGAAATACCTCAGCGGGCCTCATATCACAAACAACCCACGACACCCATACACTCTAGCACCACACCCACTTATCAGGCCCCCTGTCCCCACCCTAGCAAATGAAAACCCACCGTCACAGTTACCCCCACCCCACCTCAAGCTGTACCCCACCTGTCCATACCCCAACCATACAATCACCCCCACCCATGCTCCAACCCCCTGCGGGCACCCTGCCCACACCCCCATCCCACCAAGATCTCCCCAGGGCCACAGTATTGGAAACAAGGTTGAAGGTTTGGTACACAAATGCAGATGGAATTACGAATTAGTATGAAGAGTGGAATGAAAGAATAGATGAGGCATCCCCAGACATCATAGCGGTCACAGAAACTAAACTAAATGAGACAGTAACAGATGCAATCTTCCCACAGGGATATCAGATCCTGAGGAAAGATAGGAGGAGCAGGGGGGGGTGCAGGAGGCCAGGAGAAGAATACGATGAGAACAACAGAGCGATGGTGGACACCCTGGTGGAGGTGGCAAGAAAAGCACACATGAGCAGAGCGAAGCTACTGGTCATGGGAGATTTCAACCACAGGGAGATCGACTGGGAGAACCATGAACCACGTGGGGGTCCAGAAACTTGGAGAGCCAAGATGATGGACATGGTACTGGAAAACCTGATGCACCAACATGTCAGGGACACGACCAGAGAGAGGGGAGAAGATGAACCAGCAAGACTGGACCTTGTATTCACCCTGAACAGCTCAGATATTGAAGACATAATGCACGAGAGCCCCCTGTTAGCCAGTGACCATATGGTGCTTAGCTTTGAGTACATTGTAGAGCTACAGGTGGAGAGGGGAAACAGTACCGATAGAGACAAACCAGACTTTAAAAGAGGAAACTACACGGGCTTGAGGAATTTCCTGCCGGACATCCAGTGGGAAAGGGAAATGGAAGGACTGACAATAAATGAAATGATGGAATACGTAGGGGCAAAGTGCAAGGAGGCAGAGGAACGGTTTATACCCAGAGGCAAATGTTTAAATGGGAAGGCCAGAAAGAGCCCCTGGTTTACCCAAAGGTGCAGGGAGGCAAAGAATCAGAGTATCAGAGAATGGAAACGGTACAGAAGGCAAAGAACCCTAGTAAACAAAGAGATTAGTAGAAGAGCTAGAAACGAGTATGCACAAGTACGGAGGGAGGCCCAGAAACAGTACGAAAACGACATAGCATCGAAAGTTAAGTCCGACCGAAACTGATGTTCAGTCACATCAGAAGGAAGACAACAGTCAAGGACCAAGTGATAAGGCTGAGGAGAGAAGATGGGGAACTCACAAGTAATGATCAAGAGGTATGTGAGGAGCTCAACTTGAGGTTTAAGGAAGTATTCACAATAGAGGAAGGAAGGCAGCTGGGTAGACAGGACATGGTTCGTCACCAACAAGGGATGTACCAAGTGCTAGAGGGCATACACACAACTGAGGAGGAAGTGAAGCAGTTACTCAGTGACCTCGATACCTCAAAGGCGATGGGTCCGGACAATATCTCCCCGTGGGTTCTTTGGGAAGGAGCTGAGGTACTGAGTGTGCCACTTACCACAATATTCAACACATCCCTTGAAACTGGGCAGCTACCTGAGGTATGGAAGAAGGCCAACGTAGTCCCCATTTTTAAAAAGGAGACAGAAAAGAGGCACTAAACTATAGACCGGTGTCACTTACATGTATAGTGTGCAAAGTCCTGGAGAAAATCATCAGGAAAAGAATGGTGGAACACCTTGAGCGGAACAGGATAATAAACACCAGACAGCATGGATTCCGGGAAGGCAAATCCTGTGTAACAAACCTCCTAGAGTTCTATGATAAAGTAACAGAGGTAAGGCAGGAGAGAGAAGGGTGGGTTGATTGCATTTTCCTGGACTGCAGGAAGGCCTTCGACACAGTTCCTCACATGAGATTAGTAAAGAAGTTGGAAGAACAAGCAGGTATAACAGGAAGGGCACTGGAATGGATCAGGGAATACCTCAAAGGGAGGCAACAACGGGTCATGGTGCGTGGTGAGGTATCACAGTGGGCGCCTGTGACGAGTGGTGTACCGCAGGGTCAGTCCTAGGACCAGTGTTATTCCTGGTATATGTAAATGACATGACGGACGGGATAGACTCAGAAGTGTCTCTATTCGCGGATGATGTGAAAATAATGAGGAGAATCACATCGGAAGAGGACCAGGCAGGCTGCAAACAGACCTAGACAAGCTCGACATCTGGTCTAGCAGTTGGCTTCTCGAATTCAATCCCTCCAAATGCAAAGTCATGAGGATCGGAGAAGGGCAAAGAAGACCGCTGACAGAGTACAAGCTAGGCGGACAAAGGCTACAAACCTCTGCAAAGGAGAAAGACCTTGGAGTGAGTATAACGCCTAGCACGTCTCCGGAGGCACACATCAACCAGATAACTGCGGCAGCATATGGGCGTCTGGCAAACCTTAGATTAGCGTTCCGTTACCTTAACAAGGAATCGTTCAAGACACTGTATACCGTGTACGTCAGGCCCATACTAGAATATGCAGCACCAGTCTGGAACCCACACCTGGTCAAGCACGTAAGGAAACTAGAGAAAGTGCAAAGGTTTGCGACAAGGTTAGTTCCACAACTCAGGGGTCTGTCTAATGAAGAAAGGTTGAGGGAAATAGGACTAACAACACTGGAGGAAAGAAGGGTCAGAGGAGACATGATAACGACATACAAAATACTGTGGGGAATTGACAAGGTAGATAGTGACAGGTTGTTTCAGAGAGGGAACACAGAAACAAGGGGACACAACTGGAAGCTGAAGACTCAGATGAGTCAAAGGGATGTCAGGAAACATTTCTTCAGCCACAGAGTAGTCAGGAAGTGGAATGGACTAGAGAAAGATATAGTGGAGGCAGGAACCATACATAGTTTTAAGACAAGGTATGATAAAGCTCATGGAGCAGGGAGAGCAGAGACCCAGTAGCAGACAGCGAAGAGGCGGGGCCAGGAGCTGAGTCTCGACCCCTGCAACCACAATTAGGTGAGTACAATTAGATGAGTACACACACATACACACACACACATACACACACACACATACACACACACATACACACACATACACACACATACACACATACACATACACACACTACACACATACACACACTACACACACACTACACACACATACACACACTACACACACATACACACACTACACACACATACACTACACACACAATCCCACCAAATGCAAAGTCATGAAGATCGGAGAAGGGCAAAGAAGACCGCTGACAGAGTACAGGCTAGGCGGACAAAGGCTACAAACCTCGGAAAAGGAGAAAGACCTTGGGGTGTGTATAACACCATGCACGTCTCCGGAGGCACACATCAAGCAGATAACTGCGGCAGCATATGGGCGACTGGCAAACCTAAGATTAGCGTTCCGTTACCTTAACAAGGAATCGTTCAAGACACTGTACACCGTGTACGTCAGGCCCATACTAGAATATGCAGCACCAGTCTGGAACCCACACCTGGTCAAGCACGTAAAGAAACTAGAGAAAGTGCAAAGGTTTGCGACAAGGTTAGTTCCACAACTCAGGGGTCTGTCCTATGAAGAGAGGTTGAGGGAAATAGGACTAACAACACTGGAGGAAAGAAGGGTCAGAGGAGACATGATAACGACATACAAAATACTGCGGGAAATCGACAAGGTAGACAGTGACAAGATGTTCCAGAGAGGGAACACAGAAACAAGGGGACACAACTGGAAGCTGAAGACTCAGATGAGTCAAAGGGATGTTAGGAAGCATTTCTTCAGCCACAGAGTAGTCAGGAAGTGGAATAGTCTAGAGAAAGATATAGTGGAGGCAGGAACCATACATAGTTTTAAGACGAGGTATGATAAAGCTCATGGAGCAGGGAGAGCAGAGACCCAGTAGCGGACAGCGAAGAGGCGGGTCCAGGAGCTGAGTCTCGACCCCTGCAACCACAATTAGGTGAGTACAATTAGGTGAATTAGGTGAGTACATACACTACACACACATACACACACTAAGCCTAACGGTGTTGCCACACAGTGCGTCGTGGTGTTTATGACGATTAAGGGTACCCAAGAAAGGGAGATAAGAGTACAATAGAAAAGGAACAAAGGAGAATCAAGGAACCAGGAGTATGCCAACTTGAGAGGAAACTTTGTGCAACAAGCTGAGCAGAATCCGACGTAATGTAAAAAATCCTAGTTGTGGTTTGCATGAGAGATCTGGCCCTGCAATACTGGCAGCTGTGGGGATAATCCCTGCTCTGGAGAGCTGAATATCATA
>WNWK01038744.1:0-17784 GCA_009830355.1 Cherax destructor | reverse complement strand
CTTTCTTTTCCATGGGGGTGGCACTTGCTGGGACAAAGGGCTGTCCCCTTCTCCTGTATATTTACTAAATGAAAAAGGGGAAACTTTCGTTTTTTTTTGGGCCCCCTCTTGAACCCCGGGACGTGGAAAAAAAGAAGAAAGATGAAATTTTTCTTCCACCGGGCCGTTTCCAATGGCCCAAAAAAAAAACAATTTTCTTTTTTTAACAGTTGTATCAGGAAAAGGGGGATATTCCCCGGCATTTTAGCGCTCTTCGACACGCATGGCTCGGAGGAAGAATTCTGTTCCATTTCCCCCATGGAGATAAGAGGAAATAAGAACAAGAACTAGTAAGAAAATGAAAAAAAAGAGCTGTGTATATATATGCTTGTACATAAATATGTATATGACTTAAGTGTAAAAAGAAGTAACAAGACATACCTAAAATTTGTTTTATGAGGGGCCCCAATCCTACCATCATGTAAAAAAAATTTACGGGGTTTGTCACTTTGGGGTGTACCCTGGGGGGTTTGCGTCTCCAACCCTCTACCTGGATATATAAATTTTTATTTAAATAAATTTTTAACCCAAATGGTCCAAAAGTATATAAGTTAGTACTTTTTCTGCCCTGAATATTTTAAAAAAAAAAAAAATTATAGAAATAAGGCACTTTTTTTAATTTTAAAGGGATAAAAAAATTTTGGGTCAGTATTTTACCGAGATATGAGGCAGAAAGTTGGCTCGGATGCTCACCTGACAGCAACAGGAGTCCTGCCTTTTTGCAGAATGTTGCCGATATACCTTTTTTTTTTTTTTATTTTTTTTTATATTTTTTATGCTGATAATTAAATTTATAGTAGTTCTTGTGATTTCATGCCAATCTTTGTTCTGACACTAATATTAGGTACTGAAATTGTACTCAAATAATAAAAATTTGATAGTGAAAATAATAATAATAATAATAATAAAGTTTGAAATTATGTAAGATTTTGCCCTCCCTTTTTCTCATCTGATCTCCACTAATGATGACGGGTGACATTTGGGGGGGTAGTCTTATCTCTTCTTATCAGTCCAGTAATTACAGTAAACATTTGATGAGATTATATTCTTCCCTTCATGTTTATCCCCTGTCTGTCTGTCTGTCTGTCTTTATCTGTTGATCCCTATGACTCATCGGTTTTTCAGCTTCCAGTTTGCCCCCTTTTTCTGTTTTCCCCTCTTGGAACATCCTGTCACTATCTACCTTGAAAACCCCCAGTATTTTGTATTTTTACATGTCCCTTTAACCCTTCTGTCCTCCAATGTTGTTAATCCTTTTCCCCTCCCTTTTTTTCTAGGGCACCCCCCTGAGTTTTTGTTCTGTCTTTCTGTCTGTATGTGTGTCGTCTTTCTGTCTGTCTGTGCTTTTTCTGTCTGTCTGTGTGTCTGTCTTTTTGTCTGTGTGTTTCTGTCTTTCTGCTGTCTGTTTCTGTCTTTCTGTCTGTCTGTGTGTCTGTCTTTCTGTCTGTCTGTTTTCTGTCTTTCTGTCTGCCTGTGTGTCTGTCTTTCTGTCTTGTGTCGTCTTTCTTTGTCTGTGTGTCTGTCTTTCTGTCTGTCTGTGTGTCTGTTTTTCTGTCTGTCTGTGTGTATGTCTGTCGGTGTGTCTGTCTGTATTTGTGTGTCTGTCTTTTCACTGTCTGTGTGTCTGTCTTTCTGTCTGTCTGTGTGTTTTTCTGTCTGTGTGTCTTTCTGTCTGTGTGTCTTTCTGTCTGTGTGTCTTTCTGTCTGTCTTTTTCTTTCTGTCGTCTGTGTGTCTTTTTTTCTGTCTGTCTTCTTTCTGTCTGTTTCTGTTTTTTGTCTGTGTGTCTGTCTTTCTGTCTGATGTGTGTCTTTCTGTCTGTGTGTTTTTTCTGTCTGTCTGTTTTCTTTCTGTCTGTCGGGGTTTTCTTTCGTCTGTCTGTGTGTGGTTTTTCTGTCTGTCTGTGTGTCTGTCTTTTCTGTCTGTCTGTGTGTCTTTTTTCTGTCTGTATGTGTGTTTTCTGTTTTTTCTGTCTGTCTTTCTGTCTGCTTGTCTCAGGGGTCTATAAACCAACTTATTACGCAGATCACAAGCACATTATATCATTTGTTTGATTTTTTTAGTTACCTATGAATTTACACTATGAAAATTGTATTTACGCATGTGTTCCTGTGAGATAGAGACAGATGGACGAGACAGATAAAACTCGACAGACAGAATAGACGAATCAGGTAACTGACCAGCCACCTGGGGCCCGGGGGAAACCAGCTGTTTGCCAGCCCGGTGGTGGGCAGGAGGCACCGCTGGCCTGCCAGCCTGCCGACACATTTCCACTTCAAAGGGGGTGTTAATATGACATGACATCAGTGAATCCTTGGTTTTGCCGGTGTTTTTTTAGCTGGCGCTAATTTAACTGGTGCCCCAAAAGGTACTAAGTGGTCCCAGATGTTTTTTGGCACACACCAGTTTAACCCTATGATTGGAACCCCCCTTTTAAACTTATTCTATGGGGGAAAATTAAAAAAAAAAAAATTTTTTTTTTTATCAAAATATTAAAATTTTTTTCATTGTTTTCATCCTAAAACAGATTTTTCCATCAATACCTACCGAGAATGGAGGTGTAAATTGGAGAAAATGGGGTATGGCAAAGGGGGCCACTCCCAAACTTTGTTTACTTCCCCTTTAGATTTTTTTTTTTCACTATTTTCTTTTTTTTGAACTTTTGGGCCGTGAGACCAAGGTGGGGGAATGTTTTATATACATTTGTTGTATGAACAAACAAAATCCCGTTCAAATCTCCACCAAGCATCTCACTGGCCCTATCCAAACCATTCCAGCCCCAACCAACCCAAAGAATTTACTTTTAATCAACACATTAAAAAACAAACAGGTGACAAAAACTTAACCATATACAAAAACCCCCCCAAGTTCTCTCACCAATTATTCAAAACCCTTTAACAAATCCATTGAATCCCCCACCTTCCCATCAATACCAAAATAGGAGGGCACCCCCAAAACATAAAGGGGGGATCAAACAGACCTGAAAACTACAGGCCATATCTAACTTTCCCCTCTCCAAAATCTTTTAAAAAAATTAATTATAGAAAATATATTCCACCTTACCCCAACAACGTTAAACCCCTGTCTTTGGTTCAGGCCTAATAAAAAAAAAAATTTCCATTATACACATGTTAGAAATAATTTAAACCCCGGGCCCTTTTTTTGAAAAAAAGGCCTATTTTAAAAAAACACCATTTCCCCCCTTTATTTAAAAAAAAAATTTAAAAAACGCCCCCCCCTAAACCCCCAAAAGGGGCCCCCCCTCAACTTTAAAAAAAAATTTTAACCTCCCCTACTTTTGGAGACATACACTTATCTCGCATCCAACCCAGACATATAGCCAACACTGAAAATACTGAATTGCAGAAAATATCTACCTGGATGATGACCAACAAACTTACTCTCAATATTGATAAAACCTATTTTATCCAGTTTGGGAACAGAGCTACAAACGCACCACTTAACATAATGATAAACGGGTCCCCTATCACAAAACTCACAGAGGGAAAATTCTTAGGAATCCATCTTGACAGTGGCCTCAAATTTCAGACACATATACAACAAATTTCCAAGAAAGTCTCAAAGACCGTGGGAATACTATCCAAGATACGGTACTATGTTCCACAACCAGCTCTCCTTACTCTATATCACTCACTCATTTACCCCTACCTCACCTATGGAATCTGCGCATGGGGCTCTACATCAATAACTCATCTCAGACCACTAATAACACAACAAAAGGCAGCAGTTAGAATGATAATAAATTCACACTCCAGACAACATACTCCACCAATATTCAAAACCTAAACTTACTCACCATACAAGACATCCATACTTTTACTGTGCCTATTACATACATAGAACACTCTATGCAAATATTAACCCACCACTCAAACTTCTCCTTACCAATTTTAACAGGACACATGACCATAACACTAGACACAGATCACTCCTCGATGTTCCCGTGTCAATCTAACACTATGTAAAAACTCAATGCATATAAAAAGGCACGAAAATTTGGAATTCATTACCTGTCATTGCCCAAGAAACCCTGCCTGTACCCCAATTCAAAACGATGCTTAAAAGCCACCTTCTCACCCAAAGCTAAATGCTCAATATCAAACATTCTCAACAAAGTAAAATAATCACTTAATGTAAAAACCTGACTAATCACTTAAATGTAAAACCTGTTATGAATAATACATACTAAGCTAACTATTTCCATAACATTTACATTATAATGACCACGTAAACTGTAACTGCAATGCAATTAATTGTTTTAAATTGTTATCTCACTCAATTAGTTGCATTGCTACAATTAATTGATATGTTCAACTTATATTCAAACTTTATAACTTAGATACGCAATTATACCTATGTTATAAATTATCAACCATAACTTTTTACCATGTAGTCTAGAATTAAGTAGTCCTAAGAATGCCCGCAATGCACAGCATATTAGGGGCTTTTGGCATGTACATCTCATTAATAACTATGTATCTTGTCTACCATGTAACATTGTACCATGTCTCAATAAAGTATTATTATTATTATTGTTATTATTAATAATAGCATAAACATTAGTATCTTTATATTGTTTACAAAACTTGTTTACACAAACCAACAATACAAAAAAATCTTTATTACTATTGTTGTATAATATATATACAAATGTGCAGTCACTGGACATGTTCATAGACGTTCTGCAGCTTGTGGAACTCTTTGAAACATGGTTCCATGCACAGTGGTGTTTTACATTCCTCACACATAAAACGAGTGTCTCTGCATTTTTGTGGGTGTTTTTTTTGTATATGCAAAGACAAAACATCTGAGCAGTTTTCTTCAAAGTAGCAGCAGGCAGTTGTGTTAGGTAGTTATCCTAGGTTGATGGTCGTCTGGGTCGTCATTCCTTCCTTCCTTCCTACATTCCTTCTTACCTACCTACCTACCTATATATACACACATAGTCACTGGACACGTGCCTAGAACTGCTATATGCTTCTGGAAGCTGGTTGTTGTGTCTGGGTCATCATTCGACCTTCCTTCCTTCCTACATTCCTTCTAACCTTCCTTCCTTTCATCTCATCCTTCCTTTATTCCTTCCTTCTGGTTTCTATATATACACATATATAATCACTGGACACTTCATAGAATTGCTATTAGCTTCTGGAAGCTGGTGGTTGTTTCTGGGTCGTCATTCCTGCCCTCCTTCCTGCCTTCCTTCCTACCTCCTTCCTGCCTTCCTTCCTACCCTCCTTCCTACCTTCCTTCCTACATACCTTCCTTCCAACCTTCCTTCCTACATTCCTTCCTTCCTACATTCCTACCTACCTACATACCTTCCTTTCATACTGTCCTTCCTTCTTTTCATCTCCTTCCTTCCTTCTGGTTTCTATATATATGCATATATAGTCACTGGACACTTCATAGAACTGATGATAGCGTCTGGAAGCTGGTTGTTGTGAGTGTGTGGACTTATAAATATGCTGAGTCAGTGGTGCGGCTGCTGTCAAAATGACATATTATACCATTACTCACCACCCTCACTGCCTTGTCAACACCCATGGGGTCCCATGCTCTTCTTCCCACAGTCCTTCCAACCTACTTACGTACTTACTTACATACCTACTTACTTACCTACTTGCTTACCTACTTACCTACTTGCCTACCTACAGTAGAACATCATTTAGCACGAGATTATGTTACACGTTACCGGTATTGCACGATTTAAGTTTATGACACATTATCATCTTACACGACGTAAAGATGATATTACACGGTTCAGCAGGAGGGAAAATTTTTAGCGCGCGGTCGCCCGCGGTGGGTTAAACCATTGAGTCAGTGGGGAGTCCTTGTGCCATCCCCGCCACCCTCACCCACCCACGCATCCCTCCCAGCGTTCAGTTTGGTTCGTACACGTGCAGGACGATAAGTATCGGGAAGCTCGCTGTGTTTATTTACATTCATTTCCTGATTTTCATTGCATTTTGATAAATATACCAAGAAATCATGGCACCCAGTAAGCATACAAGTGTTCCAGCAAGTGACAAGAAAAAGTTTAAGCGTTCAAGTCTAGGAATTTCAAAGAAAATCGAGATATTAGATAAGCTTAAGAGTGGCTCACGTGTGAGGGATATAGTGAGGGCCTATGGCCTTAATGAAGCGTCAGTTCGTACGATTAGGAAGAATGAGGCAAATATACGAGCTTGTGTAATGAATAACCCAAAATGTGACCTCATGAAAAGAATGACACGTAGGTCCCAACAAGTAAATAAAACTGAAAACTTGTTGCTTGAGTGGATCGAACAGAAAACAAAGAAAGGTGCACCACTTAGTTTTCTCTAATTAGGGAAAAGGCCTTACAGTTGTTTAAAGCAGTGTGTGATAAGGAAGGCAGACCTGAAAACGCGTGTATGTTTACCACAGGCTGGTTCAAGAACTTTAAGTTGCATAATAAGTTACATAATATTAAGTTTTCTGGTGAAAGTGCTTCAGCTGATCATACAGCAGCAAGTAATTTCCCTGCTGAATTTCAGGAACTTATTTCCGAGGGTGGCTATGAGCCACAGCAAGTTTTTAATGCTGACGAGACAGGTGTTTTTGGAAGAAAATGCCAACACGAACTTTTATCAGTCAGCAAGAGAAAAGTGCATCGGGCTTCAAGGCAGCAAAGGATCGCTTCACCTTGCTCCTTTGCGGTAATGCATCAGGTGATTTCAAGTGTAAGCCCATGGTTATTTACCGCTCTAAGACTCCTCGTGTTTTGAGAGGTGTGGATAAAAACACCTTACCAGTAATTTGGAGGTCAAACCAGTCAGCATGGATGACAGAGGAAATATTTATTGACTGGTTTAAGCATCACTTTATTCCTGAAGTCAAGTTTTACCTGCACACCAAGAACCTTGCATTCAAGGCTCTCTTCATTCTTGATAATTCCCGTACTCATCCACAAGCTTTGCTGGATGTGACCCCACATATAAAAGTTGTATTTTTACCTCCAAATACAACATCTCTGATACAACCACTGGACCGGGGAGTTATTCAGACATTCAAGTGTAACTACACAAAAAAAATTATAAAAAAACTAGTTGCATCAATGGACTCTGCAGTACCAAGCTTTTGGAGTAAATTTAACATTGCAGATGCCATCAGCTATGCAAGAAGTGCATGGAATGAAGTGCCCCAATCAACATTAAATGCAGGCTGGGGAAAGTTATGGCCTTCTGTAGTTAATTCTTTCACTGGTTTTCCCTTGCTTGAGAGTCAGGTTCAGGAAATTGTTCAGCTGGCAAGGAGATTACCAGGTGATGGTTTTGAAGATATGAATGAAGATGATGTGAATGAACTCTTAGAAGATGATGATGATGAAGACAGGAGTCCAGAGGAAATGTTGGCAGAGTTCGATGCACAGATGCAAGGGAGGGAGATAACAGAAGAAGATGAAGAAGAACCTGAAGAAAAAGAGTTAACATTGCAGCAGTTACGTGAGCAGTTCCATGTTGCTGCTAAACTAGCAGACTTTTTCACTGAAGAGGACCCTGACAAAGCTAGAAGCAGGGCTTTGAAACGGGTCTAGACCAGCTGATGATGCCTTACCGTCAGCTGTATAATGTAATGCAGAATAAAAAGCCCAGAGATCCATTACAGAATTTATGCACACTGCAATACAACCATCGACTTCAGCACCAGAACCTCTACCATCCACTTCTACCGACAACCAACAAGCATCCACCTCAGCCCAGTAGGGCCACACCATCCATATCCACTCTTCACTACCATCCACAAACATCATTACCCACAATTTAAGGTAAGAAATACTATTATTTCTATTGCATTTGTAGTCTTAAGCAGTAATACAGTAGATCATGACAATGCACTACAATTACATATCCACCTCAGCTCAGTAGGGCCACACCATCCATATCCACTCTTCACTACCATCCACAAACATCATTACCCACAATTTAAGGTAAGAAATACTATTATTTCTATTGCATTTGTAGTCTTAAGCAGTAATACAGTAGATCATGACAATGCACTACAATTACATATCCACCTCAGCTCAGTAGGGCCACACCATCCATATCCACTCTTCACTACCATCCACAAACATCATTACCCACAATTTAAGGTAAGAAATACTATTATTTCTATTGCATTTGTAGTCTTAAGCAGTAATAGATCATGACAATGAACTAAAATTACATATTCGCCTTCAATTTTTGCAAGATATGTTGGTCTAAAAAAACTTGTTTGGCTTTTTGGGGACTCTCAAACACGTATCCCTATTTTTCCCATAAGTTCTGTTAATTATTTAAGACGAAATTATCTAACACGACTTTTTCAGGAACGTATCTATCGTGCTAAATGACGTCCTACTGTACTTACCTACCTACTTGCCTACCTACTTACCTACCAACCTATTGTTCTATGATATATATACACATATATAATGACTGGACACTCCATCAACTTCACTTAGCACTTGAAGCTGTGTGTGTGTGTGTGTGTGTGCATGGACATCTAAATTTGCTGAGTCAGGGTAAGGCAGCTGTCAAAATGACATATTATACCATTACTCACCACCCTCACTGCTGTCAACCTGTCAACACAAAAGGGGACCCATGTCTTCTCCCCCACAACTTCCTTCCTATCTTCCTTTCTTCCTTCCTTCCTTTCTTACTTACTTATTTCCTTCCTTCCTTTCTTACTTATTTCCTTCCTTTCTTACTTACTTATTTCCTTCCTTTCTTTCTTACTTATTTCCTTCCTTCCTTCCTCTCATCTCTTCCTTCCTGCCTACCTTCTTCCTTCATTCATTCATTCCTTTTTTTCTTCCTTCCTTTCTTACTTCTTTTGTTCCTTCCTTCCTCTCATCTCTCCTTCCTTTCTTACTTCTTTTGTTCCTTCCTCTCATCTCTCCTTCCTTTCTTTCTTTCTTCTTTCCTTCCTTTCCAACTTCTTTCCTTCCTTCCCAACTTCTTTCCTTCCTTCCTTTCATCTCTTCTTTCCTTCATTCCTCTCATCTCTTCTTTCCTTCCTTCCTCTCATCTCTTCCTTCCTTCCTTACTTTCTTTCTTTCTTCCTTCTTTCCTTCTGGTATCCTGGGCATTGCTTTCGGTCACAAACTCCTCAAAACCATGAAATTCATCTTCAGAGACACTTCCATCTGTGTTAGAGCTATCACTGGGGAAGAGAAGAGTCCCAGATTCGCCGGGGAGTCAGATATTTCTTACCGCTAGGGATGCTGAACATGGACTACTGAAATGTCTTTCCCACAATGCACCACCGGCTGCCCGATTTTTTTTATACTGCGCACACTGACCACACAGACCCATTCTCTCACATGTGGGCCTACCAGCTTTCTCCCACTTGATTTGAGGCCGCTAGAATTTAGGCGTATAAATACGTTCGAAAAATTGGCTCGTAAGACGTATATATACGTCCGAAACAGTCAAGGAGTTAAGACCCATTCTATGCTGACCAGGCATCTCAGGCCAATCGTGCCAAATTTGGAGGCATGAAAAATAAAACGTATATATACGTTTGGGGCAGTAGCAGTACTAACGTATATATACGTTTGGACCGTTTAAGGGTTAAAATACAAAAACATGCACACTTGAGTTTTCAAATCTATATGGACAACAACCATCTCAGCTTAGAGAAAGCATATTTCAGAATGCTTATAGTGAAAGGTATAGGGCACAGTGAGTGAGGGATGTCCCAGAAAATTAAAAGAAAAAATTAATATGGAAAATTATTGTGGCAAGGAAAACTTGTATTTTGAGATAAAATAGTGGAAATCAACATCAGCTCATTGTTTACAATATGGTGGATTGCACCAGGTCTAACAATGGTTTTGCACAAAAAGAAAAGAAAGCAAGTGGAGGGATGGACAAAATTAGAACAAAATCAGTTGAGATGGGAAAGACTGTTAGAAAATCAAGTAATGAAAACACAGTGAACCCTCAGTTTTTGTCATTAATCCATTCCAAAGAGACTGGTGAAAATTTAAATCAATAAAAACTGAAACCATTTTCCCCATAAGAACTAATGTAAATCCAATTAATCCATTCCAGACACCCAAAAGTATTAACAAAAAAATTTTTTTTTAGTTTAAATACAGTGGTACCCCGGTTTACGATGGTCCCCAAACTCACCCTTTTATGTAAGTTTATTTTTTTAAATGCTTTTGTAAGTGTAATTTTGGGGGTCTAAAAGGACTAGTCTATTTTACAACATTTCTTAAGGAGATAAATTCGTTTGGTAATGGCACTTGAACAGCATTCTGGAATGAAAAAATATCGTAAACCGGGGTACCACTGTATAGATTTACACGCAGAAAAGAATGAACAATCAACATGACACTTACCTTTATCGAAGACTCTTGTTGGAGTATGGAAGACAGGGAGAGGGAAGAGAGGTTATTCTTTGGTAGGGTAACTCCTCCATAAGGACTTTAGGTACCAAGTCCTTATCTGGGGTCACTTCCTTTTTTGTCTTTTACTGCCACAAGGACCAGGTTGAGAATCACTGGACCCCTGTAGCTCAAAAAATTGTTCCAGAGAGCTCTGTTTCTGGCATCTCTTTAAAATTTGCCTGAAATGGGACAAGGCATTGTCATTGAACATGTCGCAGACATGGCCTGCAACAGCTTTGTTAGGTGATGTTCCTCCACAAATGTTTGCATCCTACTCCACATTGTAAAAGTCTCCTTAATCTCTGAAGAAAGCACCTTCTTTCATTTCTGTTCCTCCTCCTGTGAAGCAATTTCCTCAGCTGTGCTCTATTGCTGTTGCAGATGAAGCTCTTCCAGCTCTTCAATGGTTAGCTCTTCACTGTGGTCCTCCACCAACTCTTCCACATCCTGGCCACTCACATCCAATCCCATGGACTTTCCCAAAGCCACAACAGATTCCACAACAGGCATAGGGTTGTCAGGGTCAGCCTCAAACCCTTCAAAATCTTTGTCGAGGACACAATCTGGCCACAATTGTCTCCAAGCAGAGTTCAAAGTCCTGGAAGTCACTCCTGCCAAGCTTTATCTATAAGAGTTATGCAATTGAGGATACTGAAGTGATCTTTCCAGAACTCTCTTAGGGTCAATTCAGTGTCTGAGGTCACATCAAAGCACCTTTGAAACACTGCTTTGGTGTAGAGGTTTTTGAAGTTTGAAATGATCTGCTGGTCCATGGGCTGGATGAGAGGAGTGGTATTAGGGGCAAGAACTTCACTGTAATGAAACTAAACTCCTCCACCATTTGGTCATCCAAGTCTGGAGGATGAGCACGAGCATTGCCCATTACCAGGAGGCATTTGAGTGGCAATTTATTTTCCAGGAGGTATTTCTTCACGCTCGGGCCAAACACTTCATTAAACCAATCAAAGAAAATTTCCTCGTGACCCATGCCTTACTGTTAGCCTTCCACATCACACAATTTAATTTTGGCGACAGTTTTTCTTGAACACTCTGGGATTTTCAGTGATACACCAGTAAAGGTTTCACTTTGAAATCCCCACCATAGAAAAAGAAAGTTAGCCTGTCTTTCATAGGCTTGTGTCCTGGCAGTGCCTTTTCCTCCTGCATGATGTAGGTCCTCTTGGCATTTTCTTCCAAAAGAGGCCTGTTTCACACATTGAACACTTGTTGGGGGAGTTATCCTTCATGCACAAATTTTTCAGCCGTACATTTGTCAGAACTTGCAACCTCGCCATGCCTTACCACACTATGCATGCCACTACACTTCTAAAATCTCTCAAACCAGCCTTTGCTGGCCTTAAATTCACAAACATCAGCACTTGTTTTGGGCAGTTTCTTTACAAGATCGGCATGCAACTGCCTTGCCTTTTCACAAATTATCGACTGCATAACACTATCTCCTGCTAACTGTTTTTGGTTGATCCACACCAACAACAAATTCTCAACATCTTTGATTATTTGTGATCTCTTTGTTAGCATATTTACCCTTTTCGCAACAACAGCTTCCTTGATTTCCTTTTGAATGGGGCTTTCCTGTACATCCTGCTGAGGTCGGCCACACGCACTCTACTTTCATATTTTTCGATATCTTTCTTTAATTCTATCGAGTTTCTCACCTTCTTTACCAAAGGGCTGGCACTAGGAGCTTTCTTTAGGCCCATGTTGGCTTATTTAGCAGTTGCAAGCAAAAAAAAGAATGTATTATTATGAAATGTATCGTATGGATGCGTGTAGTGATGGTCACTCGCCAAGAAATAATGCCACATGCTTGGACGTGTTCTGTACGACCGCCAAATTTTGAGGCAAATCACGAAACTTGAGGCTATATTTTGACGAAAAAAGTTGCCGATAATCGAAATTCACAAAACCTGAAACTCACGAAATTCAGGGGTCCACTGTACATATATATACAGTGGTCCCTCGGTTTTCGTGTTTAATCCGTTCCAGAGGGAGGCACTAAAACTGAAACACACGAAAACTGAAGCCATTTTCCCCATAAGAAATAATGGAAATTCAATTAATCCGTTTCAGACACCCAGGAGTATTAACAAAAAAAAATTTTTTAGAGATTAAATATAGATTTACATACAGAAAAGAATAACAAATAAATATAAAGCACTAATAACATGTATAAATGAACATTTAACATCACACTTACTTTTATTGGCGACTCTTGTTGGTGTATGGAAGATGGAGAGGAGAGAGGGAGGCGAGTTTATTGTTGGGAGGCAGGACAAAATGCTTCAATTTGACACTAATATCAGCTCTACGGCTTATTTATCTATCACAATTCATCTAATATGACATAATAAACAATATAAATAACATAAAAACGTGATATACACTCTAGAATGAATAAAATATGTCTCATTACGAATGTGGTGGCGGGCATACTCGGTCCAGCTATGAAAACATCTTCCTATTCTTTCATCCTTCAGACGCATTAGTATAAGAGAAAACGGAGTTTGTAATGCTAACTGCATTAGATCACTTATTTCCAGTCACTTCAAGGTGTGAACAGAAATCATTCCTGTCCAGGCTGGCTGGTAACAACAACAGCAGCAGCAACAACAACAACTGGTTTGTTGACAAAACTACCGAAACATCTACACACTCATTCTCTCGTTTATTCATTTAATCTTGTTTACTCACCTCTCACTCTACATTAAGACTGCCTCTTACCACCACTGCCTCTCATCACCACTGCCTCTCACCACCACTGCCTCTCACCACCACTGCCTCTCACCACCACTGCCTCTCACCACCACTGCCTTTCACCACCACTGTCTCACCACCACTGCCTCTCACCACCACTGCCTCTCAGCACCACTGCCTCTCACCACCACTGCCTCTCAGCACCACTGCCTCTCAGCACCGCCTACCACCGCTTCTTTCCAGTCACTTCAAGGTGTGAACAGAAATCATTCCTGTCCAGGCTGGCTGGTAACAACAACAGCAGCAGCAGCAACAACAACAACTGGTTTGTTGACAAAACTACCGAAACTTCTACACTCTCATTCTCTCTCGTTTATTCATTTAATCTTGTTTACTCACCTCTCACTCTACATTAAGACTGCCTCTTACCACCACTGCCTTTCATCACCACTGCCTCTAACACTGCCTCAACCAACAAACAAGCACCACTGCCTCTCACCACCACTGCCTCTCACCACCACTGCCTCTCACCACCACTGCCTCTCACCACCACTGCCTCTCACCACCACTGCCTCTCACCACCATTGCCTCTCATCACCACTGCCTCTCACCACCACTGCCTCTCACCAACATTGCCTCTCATCACCACTGCCTCTCACCACCATTGCCTCTCATCACCACTGCCTCTCACCACTCATCACCACTGCCTCTCACCACTCATCACCACTGCCTCTCACCACCACTGCCTCTCACCACCACTGCCTTCACCACCACTGCCTCCCATCATCACTGCCTCTCATCACCACTGCCTCTCACCACTTTGCTACGATTTCTTTCTTTAATTCTATGGTATTCTCACTTTCTTTACCAAAGGACTGACACTAGAGCTATCTTTGGGCCCGTGGTGGCTTATTTAGCAGTCACACACAATAATCAAGGGCCAAAACAATGGATTCTTAAGAAATGTTTTGTATGAACTCGCAGGATAATGTTCACTCAACAAGAAACAATGCTACACTGCCTGAGAATGTGCGTAGGAGGCGGGCTTGTGGGCTTTGTATGTGCGCTGGGCACTGGACAGGGTTCCGGACCAAGCACGAAAACGGAGGGAACACACGAAACAGAGGGCAATTTTCCACGAAAACTACACGAAAACTGAAATACACGAAACAGAGATACACGAAACCGAGGGACCACTGTACAGTGGTCCCTCGTGTTTCTGTCTTTCCGAATACAGTGGACCCCGAGTTTCGTAAGGCTCATATTTCGTAAAAATCGTGTTTCGTAAGCTTTTTTCTATTTCGTGTATCGTAAACTGGCTCTTGTTTCGTAACGTATTAGACCTGTCCGCCTGCTCCGCGCCTGCGCAGGACGCAAAACGCCCGCCAGTGAAGCGTTGTTTACCATTGAGAGAACATTACCAAGCGTGCTCTTTCAAACATTCACAATACATTTGGTGTCTTTTTTTGGGGGTTTAGTGATTGTCACTGTGAAATAAGTCACCATGGGTCCAAAGAAGCTTCCTAGTGGCACCCTGTGGTAAAGAAAGTGAGGAACACCATCGAACTGAAGAAAGAGATTATAGAAAAATATGAGAGTGGCATACGCCTGAGTGATCTTGCCAGGATGTACAAGAAAACCCCATCTAATATCAGCTCTATCCTGGCAAAGAGAAATGAGATCAAGGAAGCTAATGTTGCAAAAGGTTGATATGTTAACGAAAAATAGATTGAAAACAGGATGAGGTTGACAAGTTGTTGTTGGTGTGGATCAATGAAAAACAGAGAGTGGGTGATAGTACAGTGGTCCCTCGGTTTTCGCCGAAAATTCTCCAGAATGCTGCTCAAGTGCCATTACCGAACGAATTTACTTCCTTAAGAAATAATGTCACGTAGGTTAGTCTATTTGCAGACCCCCAAAAATACATTGCAACAGACTTACAAAAATACACTTACATAAATGTTTGAGTTTGGAGATGCACGAAACCGAGGGACCACTGTATTTCCATGGCGATAATTTGTGAAAAGGCAAGGAAGTTAAACGCAGATCTTGTCAAGACAATGCCTGCAACCAGTGGTGAGGCGAGTGATTTTAAAGCCAGCAAAGGCTGGTTTGAAGGTTTAAGAAACATAGTGGCTACACAGAATTGTGAGACATGGTGAGGCAGCCAGCTCAGACAAACGTGCAGCTGAAAAAGTTTTGAAAGGAATTTAAGGGGTTCGAGAGGCTGAAGAATTCTCCCAACAAGTGTTTAACTGTGATGAAACAGGCCTGTTTTGGAAGAAAAATGCCCAACAGGACCTTCATTACTCAGGAGGAAAAGGCACAGCCAGGACACAAGCCTATGAAAGACAAGCTAACTTATGATGTTGCCAATGCCAGAGGTGATTTTAAAGTGAAGCATTTACTGGTGTATCACTATGAAAATCCCAGACCCTTCAAGAAACACAGTGTTGACAAGAATAATTTGTGTGGCATTGAAGGCTAACACCAAGGCATGGGTCACTACGGAGACTTTCAAGGAATGGGTGACTGGAGTGTTTGGCCCTAGTGTGAAGAAATACCTAATGGAAAAGAAATTGGGACTCAAGTGCCTCCTGGTACTGACAATGCTCCTGCTCATCCTCACAACTTGGAAGAGTTGTTGCCTGACAACTTAAATTTCATCAGAGGAAGTTCTTGCCTCCTAACACCACTCCTCTCATCCAGCCCATGGACCAGCAGGTCTTGCAAACTTCAAGAAACTGTACACCAAAGCAGTGTTTCAGAAGTGCTTTAATGTGACCAATGACTCTGAATTGACCCTAAGAGAGTTCTGGAAAGATCACTTCAATATCGTGCATTGCATACGCCTTATAAGTAAGGCTTGGGAGGAAGTGACTTCCAGGACTTTGAACTCTGCTTGGAGACCACTGTAACCACATTGTGTTGAAAAGAGGGATTTTGAAGGATTTTAGGTTGACCCTGACCCTGACGACCCTGTGCCTGTTGTGGAAGATATTGTGGCATTGGGGAACAGCCTGGGGTTGGAGGTGAGTGGTGAGGATGTGGAAGAGTTGGTGGAGGAGCACAGGATAGAGCTAACAACTGAAGAGCTGCAAGACCTTCATCTGGAACAGCAACAGACCACAGCTGAGGTTATTGCTTCACAGGGGAGGGAGAGAGGAGGTGCCTTCTTCAGTGCCAAGATGTGTACAAAGTGGAATGAGTTGCAGACATTTATTGAAAGACACCACCCTGAGCAAGCTGAAATGAGCCTTCTGTGCAACCACTTCAGTGACAGAGCCATGTTGCACTTCAGGAAAGTGTTGAAGAGTCGCCAGAAACAGAGGACTGTGGACAGTTACTTTACCAGGCAGGGGTCTAGTGACTCTTAAGCTGGTCCTAGTGGCATTAAAAGACCAAGAAGGGAAGTAACCCCAGAGAGGGATTTGTTACCTGAATTCCTTTTGGAGGGGGATTTCCCTTCCAACCACTAACACCCTGCCCCTGTCATCAACCCTATCTTCCAGATACCTGTAACTCTTCAATAAAGGTGGAAATGTATATACAGTGGTACCCCGACTTACGATATTTTTTCATTCCAGAATGCTGTCTAAGTGCCATTACCAAACGAATTTATCTCCATAAGAAATGATGTAAAAAGACTGTCCTTTAACCCCAAAATTTTTACAAAAGCATTAAAAAAACTTAATAAAAGGGGGTTGGGGACCATCAAATCGGGTACCACTGTATATAGTTTTTTTTTTTTTCAACAAGTCGGCCGTCTCTCACCGAGGCAGGGTGACCCAAAAAGAAAGAAAATCCCCAAAAAGAAAATACTTTTCATCATTCAACACTTTCACCACACTCATACATAATATGCTTTGCAGAGGAGCCAGATACACAGCGAGAATTTCCCCCAGCTGTCATATCCCAGACCCTCCTTAAAGTGCAGGCATTGTACTTCCCATTTCCAGGACTCAAGCCAACTTCAATTAACTGGTTTCCTGAATCCCTTCACAAAATGTTACCCTGCTACATCCAACAGATCGTATGTCCCAAAACCATTCGTTCCATTCACCCTATCTAACACGCCACACATGCTTGCTGGAAGTCCAAACCCCGCCCACAAAACCTCCTTTACCCCTTCCTCCAACCTTTCTAGGACGACCCTACCCCGCCTTCCTTCCCTAACAGATTTATACGCTCCAAGTCATTCTTTCTTTGATCCATTCTCTCTAAATGACCAAACCAAACCTCAACAACCCTCTTGCCCTCTGACAAATACTTTTAATAACTCCACACCTCCTAATTTCCACATTCAATTTTCTGCATAATATTTACACCCACATTGCCCTTAGAAGGGCAACTCCACTGCCTCCAGCCTCCCTCGCTGCAGCATTTCCAACCCATGCTTCACCCCCCATATAAGAGTGTTGGTACCACTATACTTTCGTACATTCCCCTTTTTTGCCTCCATGGATAACGTTTTTTTTCTCCACAGATATCTCAACGCACCACTCACCTTTTTTTCATCAATTTATGGTTAACCTCATCCTTCATAAACCCATCCGCGACACGTCAACTCCCCAAAAATCTGAAAACATTTACTTCTTCCATAATCCCTCTC
>WNWK01038743.1:0-17784 GCA_009830355.1 Cherax destructor | reverse complement strand
AATGGTCTTTGTTCATGTTTCTAAGTTTTAGGTTACCTATTTTTTTCACAAAATTTGGGTGAATGTTTGACTGTGGTAATCTGTAGATGTTTATCACTGTGAGGGGTTTTGCAGGTTTTTTGATTTAAATTTTTTTTATAAATATTTTCCCCTCCATGCTCACCCCTTATGCAAGAGTTATTGATACTTTCGTTGATCTGGTAATATATGGTTTCCCCCCCCTTCCCAAAGTCTGCCCCCAAAAGGAATGGCTTTTAACCTGGGATGCCATAACATCTGTAGTATCAGGCTTCAGCCAGGTCCCCCAGTGAGGTGATGATTGACATATTGGTCTGGGGGGATTGGAGTAGTGCTGTGAGGTCTTTAATGTTTGCTCAAAGATCTAACATTGTAATTGAAGATAGTTATTTTTTGGCCCCCTGAGTAATGTTTTTGTTTTGATCTGCTGTGTAATAGTTACAGTTGCTGTTGGAATCTTTAAGTCATTTAATAATAGGTTGATATCAGGATCAATTCCTGTAATCATAAGATTTGATGTGATTCTATAACTAGACCTGAGAAGAATAGATAATACTAAACTTAATAATATGATACTAGAATAAATGCTTAGGAACTATTTGATTATTACAAATTTTTAATAAGAGTTTGTAGAGATACAGGGTATTTGACAGAGTTCTTGGCACGTGAATTTGTACCTTAGTCAATTTATACAAATGCAATTAATTGAACTATGGTAGTTTACTAAAGCTGGGAATAAAGGAGCTAGGGAAAATGATAGCAAACAATGAAAGTAAAGTAAATTAGTACCTGAGTTAGCACCTTAATTATTATAATAAAAATTAATAAGAGAACTGTGGCAGTTAGATTTTTTAGATAAAATCTAGGGAATATAATAGTAAACAATGAGGGTTAACACTTTAGGGAATATAATAGTAAATAAAAAGAGTAAAACACTTTAGCACGTGAATAATTTATTAAGTGTCTTCATAAGTACCATAAATAAAGTGTTCATGAGTGCATTAAATAACATCAGAAAGTAATATTAACTTAACAACAGTGATAGGTACCAGGTTTGTGTACGTCTTCATGACGTAATATTAACCCCATCAAACACACTTGACTATTTTGTAAGAGTTAGGCATTAAAAAATTCCTTAACAGTGACCGTTTTCTATACAATACAGAAATATATAAAATAATAATAATAATAATAATAATAATAATAATAATAATAATAATAATAATAATAATAATAATAATAATAATAATAATAATAATAATATCTTTATTTACTACAAATACATGTACAAGGTACACAGACCATAGCTGACATCAATGACATACTACTATATAGAAAGCCACTTGTTATGCTGAGCATTTCCCGCAAATTATGTCAGTTTTGTCCCAGGATGCGACCCACACCAGTCCACTAACACCCAGGATGCGACCCACATCAGTCCACTAACACCCATGATGCGACCCACACCAGTCCACTAGCACGCACGGAGGGGCCGGGTTCAATTCCCGGTGGGGCAGAAACATTTCGAAGTGTTTCCTTACATACACATACACACACACATATATACAACAGGCCTAGTGTCTAATTGACATGTGCCAAGGACAAAATGGTAACTAACCCAGGATGCGACCCACACCAGTCCACTAACACCCAGGATGCTACCCACACCAGTCCACTAACACCCAGGATGCGACCCACACCAGTCCCAGGATGCTACCCACACCAGTCCACTAACACCCAGGATGCTACCCACACCAGTCCACTAACACCCAGGATGCGACCCACACCAGTCCCAGGATGCGACCCACATCAGTCCACTAACACCCAGGATGCGACCCACACCAATCCCAGGATGCGACCCACACCAGTCCACTAACACCCTGGATGCGACCCACACCAGTCCACTAACACCCAGGATGCGACCCACACCAGTCCCAGGATGCGACCCACACCAGTCCACTAACACCCAGGATGCGACCCACACTAGTCCACTAACACCCTGGATGCGACCCACACCAGTCCACTAACACCCAGGATGCGATCCACACCAGTCCACTAACACCCAGGATGCGACCCACACCAGTCCACTAACACCCAGGATGCTACCCATACCAGTCCACTAACACCCAGGATGCGACCCACACCAGTTCACTAACACCCAGGATGCCACCCACACCAGTCCACTAACACCCAGGATGCGACCCACACTCGTCCACTAGCACCCAGGATGCGACCCACACCAGTCCACTAACACCCAGAATGCAACCCACACCAGTCCCAGGATGCGACCCACACCAGTCCACTAACACCCTGGATGCAACCCACACCAGTCCACTAACACCCAGGATGCCACCCACACCAGTCCACTAACACCCAGAATGCGACCCACACCAGTCCAGTAACACCCAGGATGCGACCACACCAGTCCACTAACACCCAGGATGCCACCCACACCAGTCCACTAACACCCAGAATGCGACCCACACCAGTCTACTAACACCCAGGATGCGACCCACACCAGTCCCAGGATGCGACCCACACCAGTCCACTAACACCCAGGATGCGACCCACACCAGTCCACTAACACCCTGGATGCGACCCACACCAGTCCACTAACACCCAGGATGCGATCCACACCAGTCCACTAACACCCAGGATGCGACCCACACCAGTCCACTAACACCCAGGATGCTACCATACCAGTCCACTAACACCCAGGATGCGACCCACACCAGTTCACTAACACCCAGGATGCCACCCACACCAGTCCACTAACACCCAGGATGCGACCCACACTCGTCCACTAGCACCCAGGATGCGACCCACACCAGTCCACTAACACCCAGGATGCAACCCACACCAGTCCCAGGATGCGACCCACACCAGTCCACTAACACCCTGGATGCAACCCACACCAGTCCACTAACACCCAGGATGCCACCCACACCAGTCCACTAACACCCAGAATGCGACCACACCAGTCCAGTAACACCCAGGATGCGACCACACCAGTCCACTAACACTCAGGATGCCACCCACCCATCCCTAACACCCAGGATGCCACCCACACCAGTCCACTAACACCCAGGATGCGACCACACCAGTCCACTAACACCCAGGATGCAACCCACACCAGTCCACTAACACCCAGGATGCCACCCACACCAGTCCACTAACACCCAGGATGCGACCCACACCAGTCCACTAACACCCAGGATGCCACCCACACCATCTCCTAACACCCAGGATGCCACCCACACCAGTCCACTAACACCCAGGATGCGACCCACACCAGTCCACTAACACCCAGGATGCGACCCACACCAGTCCACTAACACCCAGGATGCCACCCACACCATCCCCTAACACCCAGGATGCCACCCACACCAGTCCACTAACACCCAGGATGCAACCCACACCAGTCCAGTAACACCCAGGATGCTACCCACACCAGTCCACTAACACCCAGGATGCCACCCACACCAGTCCACTAACACCCAGGATGCGACCCACACCAGTCCCAGAATGCGACCCACACCAGTCCAGTAACACCCAGGATGCAACCCACACCAGTCCACTAACACCCAGGATGCCACCCACACCAGTCCACTAACACCCAGGATGCGACCCACACCAGTCCACTAACACCCAGGATGCCACCCACACCATCCCCTAACACCCAGGATGCCACCCACACCAGTCCACTAACACCCAGGATGCGACCCACACCAGTCCACTAACACCCAGGATGCCACCCACACCATCCCCTAACACCCAGGATGCCACCCACACCAGTCCACTAACACCCAGGATGCCACCCACACCAGTCCAGTAACACCCAGGATGCCACCCACACCAGTCCACTAACACCCAGGTACCCATTATTACTACTACTACTACTACTACTACTACTACTACTACTACTACTATATAATAATAATAATAATAATAATAATAATAATATTAATAATAATAATTTTATTATGACATGATAATGGTTGTATAAAGTAATATAGTAGTTGAGTGAACATGCCAAAAGCTCCTTGTATGCAGAGTATTTCAACCAAACTTTAAATTACCTTAAGATTAATAAGGCTATAACAGATTATATGGATATCAGATGAGTGAACGTGGACAACCGGTGTAAAGAAACACGCCAAGTGTTTCTACCCTCGCCGGGAATCGAAACCGGACCCTCACCCTTGGTGTAATTGATAGGCTTTAACCTCATTCACCAAGTAACCTGACTTGTCTGAGACCGAAACGTGATAACCAGACTGAGGACCAGGTGTCTACTTTGGTTGACTGGTCTGGGACCAGTCCAGTGATTACCAGACGGAGGATCAAGTCTTCACAACTTTATACACTCTGTATTCTTGTGTTAGGAGGTTGCTGGTAGCCGGCTAGGTTTACCTGGAGAGGGTTTCGGGGTTCAACGCCCCCGCGGCTCGGTCTGTGACCAGGCCTCATGGTGGATTAGCGTCTGATCAACCAGGCTGTTACTGTTGGCCTCACGTAAACTGACGTACAACCACAGCCCGGGTGGTCAGGTACCGACTTTAGGTGCCTGTCCAGTGCCTTCTTGAAGACAGCCAGTGGTCTATTGGTAATCCCCCTTATGTATGATGGGATGCAGTTGAAATGTCTTGGGCCTCTGACACTTACTGTGTTGTCTCTCAATGTACTAGTGGCGCCCCTGCTTTTCATTGAGGAATGTTGCAACTCCTGCCAAGTCTTTTACTTCAGTAGGGAACGATTTTTGTGTGCAAATTTGGTACTAATCCTTCTAGAATTTTCCGAGTGTGTATTACCATGTATCTTTCTCGCCTGCATTCTAGGGAGTACAGGTTGAGGAACTTGAAATGTTCTCAGTAAATTAGGTGTTTTATCGAACTTTTATGTGCTGTGAAGGTTCCCTGTACATTTTCTAGGTCAGGAATTTCACCTGCCTTGAAAGGTGCTGTTAGTGTGCAAAAGTATTCCAGTCTAGATAGAACAATCGACCTGAAGAGTGTCACCATGGGCTTGGCATCTCTAGTTTTGAAGGTTCTCATTATCCATCCTGTCATCTTTCTAGCAGATGTGATACATACAATGTTGTGGTGTACGAAAGTGAGATCCTCTGACATGATCACTCCCAGTTCCTTTACATTTGTTTTTTGCTCTATTGTCTGGTTAGAATTTGTTTTATACTCATATATAGTTTTAATTTCCTCACGTTTTCCATATCGGAATAAATGAATTTTGGTATGTCAATGTCACAGAAATGTGCTGCTATCTTGGGTCTCAGACCGTAGGTATGTGGCTGTACAGGACTGTCATTGGTCGTAGTAGCGGAGGGAAGAAAAGTAGACAGGTTGTCACTAGTCTGCTTGTGGCTTTACAACACGTTGCTCTAGCTCAGCCTCGGCTTGCACATTGTCAATGTACTTCGTGTGGTCGTTCCTGTGGTAATCTTGCTTCACCTCGAACTAGTTGCCATGGAGCTGTCTGAGGACACGGCAAGTACAGCCTCTCCTCACTTACCGACATACTCGTTTACCGACAACTGTCTGGGGACACGGCAAGTACCAACGAATCTGGGAAATAGCTTATACATACCAAAGGTTTGCGTAGGATTTTGCAATATTGCCTTCCAATCTGGTTCAGCAATACTCTCCTTAGCAATAGCATTACGATTAGACGTAAACTTATCTGTAGCTTTCTTGAGGCGCAACAAACAGAATTTCGTCTGGCAAACACTTGTCATCCCCAAACAACGCAAAATGGCTGACTCACCAATCAAGCTGTTGTCTGAAGAGTTTAGAAAACACTTCCCATGTTATACAAACCATATTGATGGTACCTGACGGAACACTGATCCCGCAGGTCAGTGTTCAACAAGGTTAGTGTTCCACCAGGTCAGAGTTCCACCAGGGCAGTGTTCCACCAGGGCAGTGTTCCACCAGGGTAGTGTTCCAACAGGGCAGTGTTCAACCAGGGCAGTGTTCATCCACTGCAGTGTTCCACCAAGGCAGTGATCAACCAGGGCAGTGTTCAACAAGGGAAGTGTTCAACCAGGGCAGTGTTCCACCAGGGCAGAGTTCAACCAGGGCAGTGTTCCACCAGAGCAGTGTTCCACCCGGGCAGTGTTCCACAAGGGCAGTGTTCCACCAGGGCAATGTTCCATCAGGGCAGTGCTTCACCTGGGCAGTGTTCATCCAGAGAAGTGTTCCACTAGGGCAGTGTTCAACCAGGGCAATGTTCATCCAGGGAAGTGTTACACTAGGGCAGTGTTCAACCAGGGCATTGTTCAACCAGGGAAGTGTTCCACTAGAGCAGTGTTCAACCAGGGCAGTGTTCATCCAGGGCAGTGTTCCACCAGGCAGTGTTCGTCCAGGGCAGTGTTCCACCAGGGCAGTGTTCAACCAGGTCAGTGTTCAACCAGGGAAGTGTTCCACCAGGGCAGTGTTCCACCAGGGCAGTGTTCCACCAGACCAGTGTTCAACCAGGGAAGTGTTCCACCAGGGCAGTGTTCCTCCAGAGCAGTGTTCAACCAGGGAAGTGTTCCACCAGGGCAGTGTTCCACCTGGGCAGTGTTCATCCAGGGCAGAGTTCCACCAGGGCAGTTTTCAACCAGGGCAATGTTCAACCAGGGAAGTGTTCCACCAGGACAGTGTTCCACCAGGGCAATGTTCAACCAGGGAAGTGTTCCACCTGGGCAGTGTTCAACCAGGGCAGTGTTCATCCAGGGCAGTGTTCCACCACTCAGTGTTCATCCAGGGCAGTGTTCCACCAGGGCAGTGTTCCACCAGGGCAGTGTTCATCCACTGCAGTGTTCCACCAAGGCAGTGATCAACCAGGGCAGTGTTCAACAAGGGAAGTGTTCAACCAGGGCAGTGTTCCACCAGGGCAGAGTTCAACCAGGGCAGTGTTCCACCAGGGCAGTGTTCCACCAGGGCAGTGTTCCACAAGGGCAGTGTTCCACCAGGGCAGTTTTCAATTAGGGCTGTGTTCAACCAGGGAAGTGTTCTATCAGGGCAGTGTTCCACCAGGGCAATGTTCCACCAGGGCAGTGCTTCACCTGGGCAGTGTTCATCCAGGGAAGTGTTCCACTAGGGCAGTGTTCAACCAGGGCAGTGTTCATCCAGGGAAGTGCTACACTAGGGCAGTGTTCCACCAGGGCAGTGTTCCACAAGGGCAGTGTTCCACCAGGGCAGTTTTCAACCAGGGCTGTGTTCAACCAGGGAAGTGTTCTATCAGGGCAGTGTTCCACCAGGGCAATGTTCCACCAGGGCAGTGCTCCACCTGGGCAGTGTTCATCCAGGGAAGTGTTCCACTAGGGCAGTGTTCAACCAGGGCAGTGTTCATCCAGGGAAGTGTTACACTAGGGCAGTGTTCAACCAGGGCATTGTTCAACCAGGGAAGTGTTCCACTAGAGCAGTGTTCAACCAGGGCAGTGTTCAACCAGGGAAGTGTTCATCCAGGGCAGTGTTCCACCAGGCAGTGTTCGTCCAGGGCAGTGTTCCACCAGGGCAGTGTTCAACCAGGTCAGTTTTCAACCAGGGAAGTGTTCCACCAGGGCAGTGTTCCTCCAGGGCAGTGTTCAACCAGGGAATTGTTCCACCAGGGCAGTGTTCCACCTGGGCAGTGTTCCACCAGGGCAGAGTTCCACCAGGGCAGTTTTCAACCAGGGCAATGTTCAACCAGGGAAGTGTTCCACTAGGACAGTGTTCATCCAGGGCAGTGTTCCACCACTCAGTGTTCATCCAGGGCAGTGTTCCACCAGGGCAGTGTTCAACCAGGGTAGTGTTAAACCAGGGAAGTGTTCCTCCAGGGCAGTGTTCAACCATGGCAGTGTTTCACCAGGGTAGTGTTCCACCTGGGCAGTGTTCCACCATTGCAGAGTTCCACCATAGCAGTTTTCAACCAGGGCAGTGTTCAACCAGGGAAGTGTTCCACCAGGGCAGTGTTCCACCAAGGAAGTGTTCCACCAGGGCTGTGTTCCACCAGGGCAGTGTTCAACCAGAGCAGTGTTCCACCAGGGCAGTGTTCCTCCAGAGCAGTGTTTCACCCGTGCACTGTTCCTCCAGGGCAGTGTTCCTCCAAGACAGTGTACCTCCAGGGCAGTGTTCCACCAGGGTAGTGTTTCAACAGGGAAGTGTTTCATCGGGGCAGTGTTCTTCAAGGTGTGTGTAGCTCCAGAGTAATATTTCCCCAGTTCTTTGTTCCCACAGGACAGTGTTACTTCAGGGCAGTGTTCCTCTAAAGCAGTGTTCCTCCAGGGCAGTTTTCCTCCACAGCAATGTTCCTCCAGGGCAGTGTTCCTCCACAGCAGTGTTCTTCAAGGGCAATGTTCCCCCAGGGCAGCGTTCCACTAAGTGTTTCACCACTGGCACTAGCAGCTGGCAGCTGGCACGGCTGCTCCTATATTTTGCCATTCCCTGGGCCGACCCAAGCTCCAGTGATGGCCTATTTGCAAGCACTGTTGCAACAACACACAAGGAACTTACAGTGACAAGAAAACTGACGGTGACTACAGCGAAATGGACAAAATATGACAAAAAGAGGAGATCGGCATTCAAATACCAGACCCGCTACCAGACTTACAATCCTGACAAGTAACGTTATCCACTACGATAAAATTAATGAATTCAGAGACAACTCACTCAGAAATGTTCAAGATATGTCAAAGTATTTTATCCACAGTGGTATATTACAGACCATTCTGGAAAAATACCCTGACTTTGCTCCCTGTAAATAAAGCATTGACACGTGTGTGTGTACTCACCTAGTTGTACTCACCTAGTTGTGGTTGCAGGGGTCGAGACATAGCTCCTGGCCCCGCCTCTTCACTGGCCGCTAATGGGTCACTCTCCCTGCGCCATGAGCTTTATCATACCTCTTCTTAAAGCTGTGTATGGAACCTGCCTCCACTACATCGCTTCCCAAGCTATTCCACTTCCCGACTACTCTGTGACTGAAGAAATACTTCCTAACATCCCTGTGATTCATCTGAGTCTTCAACTTCCAAATGTGTCCCCTTGTTGCTGTGTCCCATCTTTGGAACATTCTGTCTCTGTCAACCTTGTCAATTCCTCTCAGTATTTTATATGTCGTTATCATGTCCCCCCTATCTCTCCTGTCCTCCAGTGTCGTCAGGTCGATTTCCCTTAACCTCTCCTCGTAGGACATACCCCTTAGCTCCGGGACAAGTCTTGTTGCAAACCTTTGCACTTTCTCTAGCTTCTTTACGTGCTTGGATAAATGTAGGTTCCAAACTGGTGCTGCATACTCCAGTATGGGCCTAACGTACACAGTGTACAGGGTCCTGAACGATTCTTTATTAAGATGTCGGAATGCTGTTCTTAGGTTTGCTAGGCGCCCGTATGCTGCAGCAGTTATTTGGTTGATGTGCGACTCAGGAGATGTGCATGGTGTTATACTCACCCCAAGATCTTTTTCCTTGATTGAGGTTTGTAGTCTCTGGCCCCCTAGACTGTACTCCGTCTGCGGTCTTCTTTGCCCTTCCCCAATCTTCATGACTTTGCACTTGGTTGGGTTGAACTCCAGGAGCCAATTGCTGGACCAGGCTTGCAGCCTGTCCAGATCCCTTTGTAGTTCTGCCTGGTCCTCTTCCGATTGAATTCTTATCATCAACTTCACATTATCTGCAAACAGGGACACTTCGGAGTCTATTCCTTCCGTCATGTCGTTCACAAACACCAGAAACAGCACCGGTCCTAGGACTGACCCCTGTGGAACCCCACTCGTCACCGGCGCCCACTCTGACACCTCGCCACGGACCATGACTCGCTGCTGTCTTCCTCACAGGTATTCCCTGATCCATTGTAGTGCCTTCCTGTTATCCCTGCCTGGTCCTCCAGCTTCTGCACTAATCTCTTGTGTGGGACTGTGTCAAACGCCTTCTTACAGTCCAAGAATATGCAATCTACCCACCCCTCTCTCTCTTGTCTTACTGCTGTCACCCTGTCATAGAACTCCAGTAGGTTTGTGACACAGGATTTACCGTCCCTGAAACCGTGTTGGCCGTCGTTGATAAGCTCATTCCTTTCTAGGTGCTCCACCACTCTTCTCCTGATAATCTTCTCCATGACCTTGCATACTATACATGTCAGTGACACTGGTCTGTAGTTTAGTGCTACGTTTCTGTCTCCTTTTTTAAAAATTGGAACTACATTTGCTGTCTTCCATACCTCTGGTAGTTGCCCTGTTTCAATAGACGTGTTGAAGATTGTTGTTAGGGGTACACATAGCTCCTCTGCTACCTCTCTAAGGACCCATGGAGAAATGTTGTCCGGCCCCATCGCCTTTGAGGTATCTAGCTCGCTTAGTAGCCTCTTCACTTCCTACTCAGTTGTGTGTATCGTGTCCAGCACCTGATGGTGTACCCTACCTCTCCTCCTTTCTGGAGGCCCTTCTATTTCCTCTGTGAACACCTCTTTGAATCTCATGTTGAGCTCCTCACACACTTCGTGGTCATTTCTTGTGACCTCCCCTCCTACCTTCCTCAGCCTGATCACCTGGTCCTTGACTGTTGTTCTCCTCCTGATGTGGCTGTACAACAGCTTTGGGTCAGATTTTGCTTTCGCTGCTATGTCATTTTCGTATTGTCTTTTCGGTCGCCTGCAGTAGGTTAAACCACTGAGTCAGTGGGGGTCCTACTGAGGGTGGCTATGATCCACAACAAGTGTTTAATGCTGACGAGACAAGTGTTTTCTGGAAGAAAATGCCAACATGAACTTATATCAGTCAGCAAGAGAAAAGTGCACCAGGCTTCAAGACAGCAAAGGATCGCTTCACCTTGCTCCTTTGCGGTAATGCATCAGGTGATTTCAAGTGTAAGCCCATGTTTATTTACCGCTCTAAGAATCCTCATGCTTTGAGGAAAAGGGAATTTTTTTTTCCTTCCCACAAACTAAGTTTATTCAGGTATAGAGATAGTTACATTGATTATCATACATAGCAGCATATGTGTAGAGAACCTAGGATAACCCAAAGTGTTATCCTAGAGAACCTAGGATAACCCAAACTTTGGGTTATCCTAGGTTCTCTACACATATGCTGCTATGTATGATAATCTTTGTAACTGTATCTGTGTATACCTGAATAAACTTACTTACAGTTTGCAGGAAGAAAAAAACAAATAACCATTCCCTCAAGCGGCCGGTGCTAATGTTGTGGAACAGCTGGGGAGACCACCCGCCTTCCTAGGCTACCCCCCCAACAACACCCCACCATCCCAGCATTCGTATTCCATACGCGTCAAGCCAGCTGTTTGTCAAGAAGAGAGAGTGAATTGTGTTTGGATCTTTAAATTACTATATCTTGTATTTGCCAAGCAATCATGTCACCCAGTAGGCATACCAGTGTTGCTCAAAGTGGCAAGAAAAGCTATAAGCATTTATTAAGTCTATTAGACAAGACAATCTGTGGCTGTAATGAAGTGTTACTTTGTACACATAAAAAGATGTAAACATAAGTTTGTGTGACTAACTTACTGACTGACTGGACTGACTTACTGAATGACTTGACTGACTGAATGACTTGACTGACTGACTGACTGAATGAATGACTTGACTGACTGACTTACTGAATGTCCTGACTGACTTACTGAATGTCTTGACTGACTTACTGAATGTTTTGACTGACTTACTGAATGACTTGACTGACTTACTGAATGACTTGACTGACTTACTGAATGACTTGACTGACTGACTTAATGAATGACTTTGACTAAGACGACTGACTGACTTACTGAATGACTTGACTGCTGCATGAATGACTTGACTGACTGAATGACTTGACTGACTGACTGAATGCTGATGACTTACTGAATGTCTGACTGACTTACTGAATGTCTTGACTGACTTACTGAATGTCTTGACTGACTTACTGAATGATTGACTGACTTACTGAATGACTTGACTGACTTACATGAATGACTCTGACTGACTTACTGAATGACTTGACACTGACTTACTGAATGACTTGACTGACTGACTTATGAATGACTTGACTGACTGACTTACTGAATGACTTGACTGAACTGACTTACTGAATATTGACTGACTTACTGAATGACTTGACTGACTGACTATGAATGACTTGACTGACTGACTTACTGAATGACTTGACTGACTGACTTACTGAATGACTTGATTGACTGACTTACTGAATGACTTGACTGACTGACTTACTGAATGACTTGACTGACTGACTTACTGAATGACTTGACTGACTGACTTACTGAATGACTTGACTGACTGACTTACTGATGACTTGACTGACTGACTTACTGATGACTTGACGACTGACTTACTGAATGACTTGACTGACTGACTTACTGAATGACTGACTGACTGACTTACTGAATGACTTGACTGACTGACTTACTGAATGACTTGACTGACTGACTTACTGAATGACTTGACTGACTGACTTACTGAATGACTTGACTGACTGACTTACTGAATGACTTGACTGACTGACTTACTGAATGACTTGACTGACTGACTTACTGAATGGCTTGACTGACTTACTGAATGTCTTGACTGACTTACTGAATGTTCTGACTGACTTCATGAATGTCTTGACTGACTTACTGAATGACTTGACTGACTTACTGAATGACTTGACTGACTGACTTAATGAATGACTTGACGGACTGACTTAATGAATGACTTGACTGACTGACTTAATGAATGACTTCACTGACTGACTTACTGAATGATACTGAATGACTTAACTGACTTACTGAACGGACGGACTTACTGAATGACTTTATTAAAGTTAGAGACACTCAGTACAACCATCGACTTCAGTTCCAGAATCTCTACTATCCACCTCAGCCCAGTAGGGCCACAGCATAACTCTCCACTATCTTCACAATCATCCACAAACATCAGCACCCACAATTTAAGGTAAATACTATTATTTCTGTTACATTTGTAGTCTTAAGCAGTAAAAACAACATAATACATCACGATAATGAACTACAATTACATATTCTCTTTTATATTTGTAAGATTTGTTGGTCGAAAAAAAAACTTGTTTGGCATTTTGGGGACTCTCAGGAACGTAACCCTATTTTTCCTATAAGTTCTTTTAATTATCTAACACAATTTTACCTAACACGATGTTTTCAGGACCGTAACTACCGTGCTAAATGAGGGTCTACTGTAATAAAAATAAGGAAAAGAATTACAAATTTTTGATGTGAAGTGATAAAGAGTGAAGAATAACCATGGGTGGCGTAAGAGGTGTTCAGGCTGCCATAATTATATTTATCATTATTTTGCACTTCTCGGAAGAAGGAAATCAGTCATGGGGACTCGAAAAGGTGAATGGGGTGGTAGCTCCCTGGAAAGTGAAAGCCCAACAGTGGCCATCCTACCAGAAACGTAAGCGCCACTATTGCCGCAAGGTATGGCAACCCCACATACCCAAACAAACACAGTGGCACACAGCTTTTATAGTGGCGCTGTTAAGTGGTGATATCCATACTAACCCAGGACCTCAATCTATGGTACAGGTGCAAAACAGACAGATAAATCATGGTGATAATGACGGTCTAGTAGCTAGGAATGATAACGTTAACTCTATATGTAATTCACAGACAGAACCATTCTTAATATCTCAGACACCACCAGACATATGTACACACTGTACTAAGGTACGTAAGAAGAATAGTAAACTTACCGTATGTGACATGTGTCAGGGGTGGGTGCATAATGAATGTGTGTTTGATTATGTTATGATAATGGTGCAAGATTTCATTTTGTTTGTAACAAATGCACTTTGGCACAGTTACCCTTAAGCAATGATGACACTGATTTACCTATTTTTAATGCTAATGACCCCTTGCCATTTACTGATGATTATGACTGTTTTATAACAACAGGCCTTCACTTTATTCATGTCAACGCAAGATCACTTCTTCCAAAACTGACAAAGATTAGGATTCTAGCTAACAGAACTAGATCGGCAGTTATATCCATCTCGGAATCCTGGTTGGATGATACGGTGACTGACGACGAGGTCAAAATAGAAAGTTACAATATAAAACGCTTAGATAAGAATAGAAAAGGTGGTGGTGTATGTGCCTACATAAGGAACGACTTAGCCTATAATCCAAGACCTGATTTAAATGACAATAAACTGGAGATTCTATGGTTTGAAGTGTTGCTACCCAAGACCAAACCCATCTTAGTAGGAACTAGTTACCGCCCTCCCACCCATGACCAGTTCTTAGAGGACTTTTCGGAGTCTTGTCAGGACTTGATAACAATGACGAGACAGTAATACTGGAAGACTTCAACATCTGTTTTCAACAGCAAAATAACGGGCTATGTAAAAGGTATAAGCAAATTCTGGATTTAAATAGTTACACGCAACTAATTAATACACCAACCCGGATCACACAGTTCTCAGCTACCCTAATTGACCACATACTTTGTAACCGCCCTGAGAACATTAGTCAGTCAGGGATCATTACCACAGGTCTTAGTGATCATTTCATCATTTACTGTACCAGGAAAATCACTAGGGAACGGATAGGCCTACACAAGACAATAAAAATTAGGTCATCTAGAAACTACAGTAACGAAACACTGGTAAATATCCTACACAATTGTGACTGGTCAGTGATAACAAGTTGCACGGACGTAAATGATGCCTGGGAAAAATTCAAAACAATGTTCACTGCCATCCTTGATAATATTGCACCAGTTAAAGAGGTTAGGATTAAACGAAGAACTGAACCCTGGATGACTACTGAGATATTAGATAATATGAAACTCAGAGACCAGTTGATAAAAAGACTTAAGGCAAACAGACAGGATATTTCAGCATTAAATGAATTCCAAAGGGTGAGGAACAGAGTGTAGAGGCTTATAAAAGGCGCAAAGGTGAGTCACTATTGCTCAAAAATCGAAGAGTACAAGAATAACCCTAGAAAGCTCTGGTAACAACTCAGAGTTGGGGTATAGCCATAAACCCGTAGATAGATCTAACATAGTACTAAATGTCGATAACGAGGTATGCCACGAAACAACTAAAGTGGCAAATTGTTTTAATTCATACTACACAACTGTCGCATCAACACTAGTAAGTAAGCTACCAGCTGCATCAAATACCTTTAACACAGACTCTGATAAATTTAAAATATACTATACCATTAAAGGAGTAACTCCAAACAGTTGTCAACTAGTAAGTGTATCTCACGACTTTGTGCAAAAAGAACTAAGCAGGTTAAACCCAACTAAGAGCACCGGCCCAGATAACATCCCGTCTAAGTTCCTAAAAGATGGTGCCTCTGAACTGGCAATCCCCATTGCTCACATAATAAATTTGTCCATCATCACTAATACAGTGCCAGAGGGGTTCAAGGAGGCCAGAGTTACTCCTATCTTCAAGAAAAATAGTAGGTCTGATGTCAGCAACTATAGGCCTGTTAGTATACTCAGTGTAATATCCAAAATTCTAGAGAGGGCGGTGTACTGTCAAGTAGTTAAATATCTTAGTGACAACAACATTCTTCATAGTTACCAATCAGGCTTTAGGAGATCTTACTCAACCGACAACTCCCTAATTAATCTGATGGATTACATGAGAACTGAAATGTCTATAGGGAACCTCATTGGAATGGTAACTGTAGACTTGCAAAAGGCCTTCGATACTGTCAACCACAATATATTATGTAAGAAACTTCAAGCTATCGGCATAGGTTCCACAGACTGGTTTAAGTCCTATCTTAGTAACAGGAAACAAATTGTCAAAATCAACAAAACGGAATCAGAACCACTGCCGATAGCATGTGGCGTTCCCCAAGGTAGTATTCTGGGTCCCTTATTATTCCTGTGTTATGTAAATGATATGCCCATCAGTGTCAAGTACAAACTCCTACTGTATGCGGATGACAGTGCTCTGTTAGTGTCAGGTAAAGACCCACAAGATATAGCTAATGTATTAACTATGGAACTAGAGTCCTGCAGCAATGGTTAGTAGACAACAAACTATCGTTACACCTCGGGAAAACAGAAGCCATACTCTTTGGCACGAAATATAAGCTGAGCAGGGTAAATAATTTTAGTATCCGGTGTAATGGGGGAAACCATCACTTCAGTTTCCTCAGTAAAATATCTGGGAATCCCTTGACCCATGCATGTCAGGAGAATTGATAGGGAACAGTGTAGTAAAGAAAGCGAATTCCAGACTGAAGTTCCTCTACAGACAAGCACAGTGTCTACCTACTGAGGCTCGCAGGACCCTATGTCTAGGCCTTATACAATGTCATATGGACTACGCTTGCTCTTCATGGTACTCTGCCTTGACAAAAACTGAAAGATAAACTGCAAATCACACAGAACAAAATGGTAAGATTCATCCTGGACCTGGGTCCAAGAGAGCATGTAGGCCAGGATGAATTACAACAATTGGATATGCTGAATATTGAAGACAGAGTAAAACAAGTTAAATTAAATCAAGGTTATAAAATTGCTCACAAACAGTGACCAGAATATCTTGCTGTCAATTTTGTCAAGGCTGAGAACCAAAGCAGTCATAGTACTAGGGGAGAGAGCACAACTTTGTAGTTCCCACAGTCAATGGCCAGGCTTCAAACACCGTTTATTGTACAGCAATAAAGGAATGGAACAGACTGCCTGCACATGTCAAAGGCAGTCATAGCATGAGCCAGTTCAAGACGAGAGCCAAAAGGTACCTAATGAATGTAGCGACAGAAAGGGAGGAGAACGATTTTCTATTTTTAGCTAACACACATGTAAATGTAAATAACTCTTTTTACCTTATTCCTAGTATACATATATCCTTTATATTATAATAACATATTTATCCTACAATGTATAATATTAAGGTACTAAAAGGACCCCAATGGAAATAAGTCACTCTGTCTGACTGTTTGGGTTATTCTAGGTTCTCTACACATATGCTGCAATGTATGATAATCTATGTAAATGTATTTGTGTATACCTGAATAAACTTACTTACTTACCAGGGCAGTGTTCCTCCAGGGCACTCTTCCTCCATGGCACTCTTCCTCCATGCCACTGTTCCTCCAGGGCAGTGTTTCCCCACGGCAGTGTTCCCCAGGGCAGTGTTCCACCAAGGTAGTGTTCCACAAGGGCAGTGTTCAACCAGGGCAGTGTTCAACCAGGGCAGTGTTCCACAAGGGCAGTGTACATCCAGGGCAGTGTTCAACAAAGAGCAGTGTTCAACCAGGACAGTGTTCAACCAGAGCAGTGTTCCACAAGGGCAGTGTTAAACCAGAGCAGTGTTCAAACAGGGCAGTGTTCAACCAGAGCAGTGTTCAACCAGGGCAGAGTTCAACCAGTGCAGTGTTCCACCAGGGCAGTTTTCCACAAGGGCAGTGTTCCACCAGGGCAGTGTTCCACCAGGGCTGTGTTCCACCAGGGCTGTGTTCCGCCAGAGCAGTGTTCAACCATGGCAGTGTTCAACCAAAGAAGTGTTCCACCAGGGCAGTGTTCAACCAGGGCAGTGTTCATGCAGGGCAGTGTTCCACCAGGGCTGTGTTCATCAAGGGCTGTGTTCAACCAGGGCAGGGTTCAACGAGGGCAGTGTTCAACAAGGGAAGTGTTCCACCAGGGCAGTGTTCCACCAGGGCAGTGTTCAACCAGAACAGTGTTCCACCAGGGCAGTGTTCCACCAAGGCAGTTTTAAGTGTTCCACCAGGGCAGTGTTCCACCAGGGCAGTGTTCAACCAAGGAAGTGTTCCACCAGGGCAGT
>WNWK01038742.1:0-17785 GCA_009830355.1 Cherax destructor | reverse complement strand
CTCAAGTGCCATTACCAACAAATTACTTACTTAAGAAATAATGTCACGTAGGTTAGTCTATTTCAGACCCCCAAAAATACACTTCCACAAGCACTTAAAATATTATACTTACATAACTGTACGATTTCCGAGGTGCTCGTTAGGGGAGGACCACTGTACCTTGAAACTGAGTGCAAAGTAGCGAAAATGTTCGATTTTAGCCGATGTTCAAGAGTAAACAAATCACGCCATGCATCCAATACACATCAACTGGGTAGTCTAACATTCTTGCACAAGTGCGCTGATATTATTTATACCATTTTTACAATGATGCAGTAGTATACATGACAGTAAATCTTCTATTTTTAGTGAGAATAAAAATTGAAAATGGAAAGCAAAAGTAATATAAGAGGGGCCTGGAGACATGACTAATATACAGATAAAATGTTATTTGAGTGCCAGGAATGTCTGTCTCGTTTATTCTGGACCCTATTTTGAAATTGGCATCTTTTGAAATTTGTGATAATTGGCCAAGTTGCCAATTTCTGACCACCTTATTGGGTAGTTGAAATTGGTAAATTGGCGGTTTCTTATACTCGATAGAACAAATGGAATTCTAGCGAAATAACTATAATTTTAGTAGCCTGACACATTGGAATTTGCCAAAAATAGGGCTCAAAGTGGGCAAAATCGCCAATGCGTAAATGTCATTAATACCGCTAACTTCACGAGAGCATAATTCTGTTAGTTTCCCATCAAATTTCATAATGTTGGTGGTGTTATGATCAGAAAAAGATTCTCTATCATTTCATAAGAAAAAATAATTTTTTTTTCCCCGAAAAATTTGCGACCCTGAGAACGAGTTTGGGAGAGGGCCTTGTGACCCCTAAAGGGTTAATCCATCTATGATATTTTCTTCAAAATTATATAAGAAACACATTACATAGCATATAAACATTTTATATTTATGTACTATGGAGGTGTGGTAGCCGGGGGGAGGAAAAACATTACGTCACTCCCTTTAATGCATAATGCTTTTGTGTACAATTCTCAGCATGAATTATTCAGCAAGCCTAACACCAACAATGCTCTTTTTTGTCATGTCAGAGATCACAGTCATCCTATTGATTGGTCTTCTGCTAAAACTGTCTACCCTATGCCCAACTTTCACAGTCGCTATCTGGTTGAATCCTTCCTTATACGTACACAACTTTGCTTTTATGAATCTTAGTTCTGGCTTTGTCTCTGTACATGCTTTCCTCTCCCATTACATTGTTAAATGATTCAAACTTCAGAACACCCATGACTTAACCTGATTCCTTTTCCCCTTCTCCCTCTTCCCCCTTTCTTCTTTCTCCTCTGGGTTTTCTTTCTTTTGCCTTGTATTTGTCCTTTATTATATTTTTTACCCCTTGTGTGTTCTTGCCCCTACCCTATGTGAGCCACTAGCTCCCTTGCAGTGGTCCTCTTTCCTAGAATATGACTGACTCTACTACTACTTCTACTACCACTATTACTTCCACTATTACTCCTCCACCACTTTCTTGTTCCCGCCCCTGTCTGATGGCCTCTATATATACTCCCTCCTTCCCTTCTTTTTGTTAGTGTGACTTTGTAAATGGTCCAAGTCGGGCCAAAAGGTCGTCGTAAGCTCCTCTCTTCTATGTGCGGGTTATTTGTGTATTGTTCCAGTCACGGTATTGTGCCTTTTTATGTTATTTCTGGGTTCTATTGCTAAGATAAGATTTTAGGTAATCAAGAGAGTGTCCTCTGACCCCATAATGTTTGAGTTTTAGGGGCAACAGGTCATGGTAAACTGTATTAAAAGCTTTTCGTAAGTCTATGAAGAGTCCCAGGGAAAAATTCGTTTTTTTTTAATGCAAAATATATTAGTTCAAGCCTATGTATAATAGCATCATTAGTACTTTTTTCGGTCTGAATCCAAACTGACAGAGGTTGAGTATGTTGTGGGATACTAACTAGGAGTAGACTTGTTTGTGAATTAATTTTTCGAAGATTTTAGATAGAAGGGGCAAGTTTTATATAGGCCTATAGTTGTTCAGTTCAGTTGGATCACCTCCTTTGAGGATCAGGGAGACCCTTGCTGTCTTGTGTATGGATGGTCAGGGTGACCCTTGCTGTCTTGTGTATGGATGGCCAGGGTGACTCTTGCTGTCTTGTGTATGGATGGTCAGGGTGACCCTTGCTGTCTTGTGTATGGATGGTCAGGGTGACCCTTACTGTCTTGTGTATGGATGGTCAGGGTGACCCTTGCTGTCTTGTGTATGGATGGTCAGGGTGACCCTTGCTGTCTTGTGTATGGATGGTCAGGGTGACCCTTGCTATCTTGTGTATGGATGGTCAGGGTGACCCTTGCTGTCTTGTGTATGGATGGTCAGGGTGACCCTTGTTGTCTTGTGTATGGATGGTCAGGGTGACCCTTGCTGTCTTGTGTATGGATGGTCAGGGTGACCCTTGCTGTCTTGTGTATGGATGGTCAGGGTGACCCTTGCTGTCTTGTGTATGGATGGTCAGGGTGACCCTTGCTGTCTTGTGTATGGATGGTCAGGGTGACCCTTGCTGTCTTGTGTATGGATGGTCAGGGTGACCCTTGCTGTCTTGTGTATGGATGGTCAGAGTGACCCTTGCTGTCTTGTGTATGGATGGTCAGGGTGACCCTTGTTGTCTTGTGTATGGATGGTCAGGGTGACCCTTGTTGTCTTGTGTATGGATGGTCAGGGTGACCCTTGCTGTCTTGTGTATGGATGGTCAGGGTGACCCTTGTTGTCTTGTGTATGGATGGTCAGGGTGACCCTTGCTGTCTTGTGTATGGATGGTCAGGGTGACCCTTGCTGTCTTGTGTATGTATGGTCAGGGTGACCCTTACTGTCTTGTGTATGGATGGTCAGGGTGACCCTTGCGGTCTTGTGTATGGATGGTCAGGGTGACCCTTGTTGTCTTGTGTATGGATGGTCAGGGTGACCCTTGTTGTCTTGTGTATGGATGGTCAGGGTGACCCTTGCTGTCTTGTGTATGGATGGTCAGGGTGACCCTTGCTGTCTTGTGTATGGATGGTCAGGGTGACCCTTGCTGTCTTGTGTATGGATGGTCAGGGTGACCCTTGCTGTCTTGTGTATGGATGGTCAGGGTGACCCTTGCTGTCTTGTGTATGGATGGTCAGGGTGACCCTTGCTGTCTTGTGTAGGGATGGGAAGGTGGAAGATTCAATGGATTTGTTAAATAGAGTTGCAATAAATGGTGACAACACATGAGAAGCTTTTTTATACATGAGTGGTGGTAAGTTATTTAGGTTTCCTGCCTTGTTCTTTAGTGTTCTGATGATAAGTGAGATTTTCAATAGGGTTTGTTGGGGCTAAATATATAGTATTTGGGTAGTTGCCAGTGAGGTAGTCTTTTGGTTGAATGTTTGAATTTGGAATTTTACTTGCTAGCTTTGTTCCTACAGTCGAGAAAAAGACATTAAGTTTGTTGGCAGTATCGGTTATCTGGAGGAAAGGGTCTTCTGGTTTTGTTAAGTTAATCATTCTGTTTTGTGACAGCTTTTTAGATCCTAGAATTTCAGATAAAGTTTTCCAGGTCTTTTTCATATCTCCTTTTATGTCATGAAATCTGTTTTTTGGCCTTATTACATTGGTTAGTATTGACAAGTAACGTTTTGCAAGATCCTTTGTTATTAGACCCATTCTGTGCTGTTTTTCATATAGATGTTTTTTATCAGTAGATTTGAGGATGGTGTTTGTAAGCCAGGGGCTGTTTAGTATCTTAGCTGTGATCTGCTTAGTTTTTATTGGGCAATGCATGTTATACAGGTTTTTTTTTTTTTTTTTAAAAAAATATTAACACATCAATATGGAAGTTGTCTAGTAGCTCGTTTTGCCAGTCAATGTCACTTAATACTGAAATACAGTTATTAACAAATGACTCGTCATGTAGTCAGGAGGTGATCTTAGTTGTGTCCTGGGGCAATTTACATAAGTTGGTTATGAGAGAGATGGGATAGTGGTCAGTGGTGTTATCTGTGATTATGTCTGCTTTTAATGGGGGATACAGTGTTTGTCCAGATATGGTCTAGTAAGGAGGCATTTGTCTCGGAGATTCTTGTAGGTTTTGTTATTGTCGGTAGAAGTAAGCAGCTGTTCATAGTGTTTGTGAATTCAGTTACTTGTGGGTCATGGTCATGGATGAGATTTATGTTGAAGTCCCCTGTAAGTATCAGGTGGTGTTTGTTCATCTCTGTGCTAGTTATCAGGTTTCTTAGTTTTTCACTAAATGAGTAAATATTGTAGTGAGGTACTCTATAAATTGCTCCAACTGTTAGAGGTTTTTCAAATACAGTGGACCCCCGAGTTACGAGCACCTCGGAAATCGTAGAATTATGTAAGTGTAATATTGTAAGTGCTTTTGTAAGTGTATTTTTGGGGGTCTGAAATGGACTAACCTACTTGACATTATTTCTTAAGGGAGAAAATTCATTCGGTAATGGCACTTGAGCAGCCTTCTGGAATGAATTTTGCTCGTAACTCGGGGGTCCACTGGACTTTGGATTTAAATTTAACAAATGTATATTCACCATATTCATCCCTTGTGCAAGTAGAATTTATACATTCTAGTTCATCAGAGTAGTATATAGCCGTTCCACCTCCTAATTGGTCTGGCCTACAATTGTGTATGGCCATGTAGCCAGGTATGGAATAGATGTTTGTAACATCATCTTTTAGCCATGTTTCAGTGAGAGTAATGATAGACATACTGACATTTAGAGAATTGAGTAGTGCTTGGAGGTCATCATAGTGCTTGCTTAATGATCTGACATTATAATTGAATACAGTTATGTTATTGTTGGCACTGAGTAGTGTCTTAGCCTGACTAGCATTGTAATAAAAAAGGCAGTTGTTGTTAGGATGGTGTGTGTCATTCAATAAGAGGTTAATGTCAGGATCAATGTTTGCAATCAAATGACTAATGCAGGATTAACAAGCATGTTATATCAGATGGCTTTACAGAGCTTGGAACTTTATTCTGAAAAATAAACATCTCTTTATTATAGGATCTAATCAATAAGTTGCACCACAATCCACGCCGAATTTTCCACCTGCCACGTCAGCCACGGACATATATAGAGGTTGACTTAGATGCTCAATGGACCATCCCAGAAGCACCTCCCTTCAGCAAGGCTCGGTGGACACCCTTTGCTGGCATGAAAGTTACTGGCCGTGTCCAGAGGGTTGTACTTCGAGGAGAAGTGGCCTATGTGGATGGACAGGTAGGCTTTGCTACAACACTGTAGATTTATTTATTACAAATAGTACATCGACCACTTCCTGTGGTGGGAACTGGTCACCATCATAAAATATTTACAGTTTATGATTTAAAATTTTTATGCACATAACAGTTCTTAGGAAACAAAAGCAGATGATAGATATAGTATGGCAGTCGACTTTTTTCAACTTATTATTGTAAAGAATTCTATGATTTATTGTTTGTAGTATAGTAAAAATAAAATTCCTAAAGTTATAAGTAACTTTTCAGGTATTATTGCCTCCTGGCTATGGTGAGGATGTCCGAGAGTCTCAACCACTCTCTCCCGCTGCTGCGTCCACCTCCTCTGTGACGGGACCTCCAGTCTTCCCAGCACCACATTGTACACATCCTTCCAGTATTCCACTCTCACATTCTCAACATTCTGTTCCAAGTTAGTATAGTTTTCTTTCTTTACCACATCAGCCATTTTCCTTCAGGGTAACCCAAAAGAATGAAATACATTCTCCATTGTTCAGGCAGTCTCTTTATTAATTGTAATATTTAAATTTATATTCTTCCTATGTTTTATAGTTTATACATTACAGTATTTTATAGGAATTTTGTTAAAAATACTTTTATAATGTAGAAAGATGCAATCCTTTTTTTTTTTTTGACTCAAAGTGGCTTAACCCTTTCACTGTGCAGACCCCAGAAATTAACCACTTGAGGGTCTGTGCCGTTGTTCTATGAGTTTAAAGCTCAGGTCCATGCCGTTGTTCTATGGCATGGGCTTGACTCACTCAGATAAGTTGTGAGCAGTAAGTTTGGGCCTAGATATGAGAGAATGTATCTATGTGGTGAGTGTGTACCATATAAAAATAATCTTGCAGCATGCAGTGAATAATAAGGAAAAAAACTGCGATTGTATTTTTGGTTTAAAACTGTGACTTGCGGTGTATTTTCATATTGTTTTTATGGTTGTATTCATGGTTTCTTAGTCTCATGTCATAGAATGGAAGATATATTACAGAAATAGAGATGATTTTGATTGGTTTTAAGATTAAAAATAGCTTGAAATTGAGCTTAAACTAGGGGAAATACACATCATCTGGTAGGTCCTGGTGGGTCTAATATGCATTCACAAAGGCACTGATAGTATTTGTTCAATTATTTAAAGTTTGCATGACAGTAAATCTTCTATTTTTTTTATGAATAAAAATGGAATTCATGTGTAAAGCTTGGAAACATAATTGATGAATAGAGGAAATGTTATTTTAGTGCCAGGAATGCCTGCATTGTTTATTCTAGCCCCATTGTGAAAGTGGAATATTTTGAAATTTGTGTGAAATTGGCCAAATTATTAATTTCTGAACACTTTATTGGGTAGTTGAAATAGTTGATTGGGTGGTTTCTTGTGTTCAATCGCTAAAATGGAAGGCATACTAGTGAAATTGCTAAGAATTTAGTCACTGGAACAATGTAATTGGCATAAAATAGGACTCAAAGTGGGCAAAATTGTTGATGCGTAAATATCGCTGATGCAGCAAAATTCGCAGTAGCATAATTTCGTCAATTTTCCATCAAATCTTGTACTTTTTGTTTTATTACCTTAATAAGAAGATTCTCTACCATTTCATGAGAAAAAAAATAAAAAAAAAAATTTAAATTCTTGAACCCGGTGGACAAGTTTCATATCAGGGGTCTGGTCCCTCAGAGGGTTAATATTTCTTTCATGTCCACTTTTTTCAAAAAAGAAAAACTTATGTTTTTCTTCTCAAAGACAGAATCTTTTTCTGGTAATGACACCAAAACTACACAGATGTAAAGTTAGCAGGACTCACAAAATCGTAATGACATGATTGTGACGGTCTGGAGTTTTGAGACTCTGTGACCGCGGGTTCGAACCCCACCTGTTGTATGGTAAAGTTAGCAGTCTTGGTGCAATTTATGCATCAGTGATTTCTCCCACTTTGAGTCCTATTTTAACCCTTTGAGGGTCGGTCACATACATGTACGTCATAACACCTGAGGTCGGTCACGTACTTATACGCGTAAATTTTAGCGCCTTCAAATCGAGCTGGAGAAATCTGGTAGACCTAAATGTGAGAGAATGGGTCTGCACGGTCAGTGTGCGCAGTATAAAAAAAATCATGGAGCCAGTGGTGCATTGTGGGAATGCCAAGTGGGCCAAGAACACTTCCCTGTGGGACACCTACTGTAATAGTTTGCGCGGTAGAGCTAGCTCCATTTGTGTACACATATTGGTTTCTGTTGCTAAGGTAGGATTTTAGGTAGTTCAGGGAGTGTCCTCTTATACCATAGTGTGATAATTTTAGGTGTAACAGATCATAGTCAACCGTATCAAAAGCTTTACGTAAATCAATGAAGATTCCCACTGGGATTTCTTTTTTCTCAAGAGCGGTGTAAATTATTTCTAGCATGTGTATAATGGCATTATTTGTATTTTTATTAGGCCTGAATCCAAATTGAGAGTGGTTGAGTACGTTGTGGGAGGTGAGGTAGGAATATATTTGTCTATGAATTAATCTTTCAAAGATTTTGGAGAGAAGGGGTAAGTAAGATATCGGCCTGTAGTTATTCAGGTCTGTTTAATAATAATAATAATAATAATAATAATAATAATAGTTTATTTGGACATGATACAAAGAATTACATTTGGTTATTGAGATTACATGAGGTGTACATGCCAAAAGCCCCTAGTATGCAGGGCATTTTGGGCAGACTTAAAATTAACCTAAAACTAAATTGTAAGAATTTTTGTAGATAGTATACAATCAGTAAAGGTGAGTATTTAAGTTGAAATTTGAACATAGTTTAGACATGACATTTTTTAAACATAGTTTTGTACTTTTGTCTTCATTATAAAATTAATTAAATCAGATTAAACAAATTAAAGCAATAATAATAATAAAATAATAAAAAGTTCTTCTTTCTTCTTTCACCAAATCGGCTGTTTCCCACCAAGGCGGGGTGGCCCAAAGAGAAAAACAAAAGTTTCTCTTTTAACTTTAGTATTGTATACAGGAGAAGGGGTTACTAGCCCCTAATAAAAAGTTTTTTTTTTTTTTTTTTAACAAGTCGGCCGTCTCCCACCGAGGCAGGGTGACCCAAAAAGAAAGAAAATCCCCAAAAAGAAAATACTTTCATCATCATTCAACACTTTCACCACACTCATACATAATCACTGTCTTTACAGAGGAGCTCAGATACGACAGCTGAGAAAAGTCCCTCCCAGCTGTCACTATCTCAGACCCCTCCTTTAAAGTGCAGGCATTGTACTTCCCATTTCCAGGACTCAAGTCCAACTAAATCAATTAACTGGTTTCCCTGAATCCCTTCACAAAATGTTACCCTGCTCACACTCCAACAGATCGTCATGTCCCAAAACCATTCGTCTCCATTCACTCCTATCTAACACGCTCACACATGCTTGCTGGAAGTCCAAGCCCCTCGCCCACAAAACCTCCTTTACCCTTCCCTCCAACCTTTTCTAGGACGACCCTACCCTGCCTTCCTTCCCCTACAGATTTATACGCTCTCCAAGTCATTCTACTTTGATCCATTCTCTCTAAATGACCAAACCACCTCAACAACCCCTCTTCAGCCCTCTGACAAATACTTTTAGTAACTCCACACCTTCTCCTAATTTCCACATTCCGAATTTTCTGCATAATATTTACACCACACATTGCCCTTAGACAGGACATCTCCACTGCCTCCAGCCTCCTCCTCGCTGCAGCATTTGCAACCCATGCTTCACACCCATATAAGAGTGTTGGTACCACTATACTTTCGTACATTCCCTTCTTTGCCTCCATGGATAACGTTTTTTGTCTCCACAGATACCTCAATGCACACCTTTTTTCCTTCATCAATTCTATGGTTAACCTCATCCTTCATAAACCCATCCGCTGACACATCAACTCCCAAATATCTGAAAACATTTACTTCTTCCATAATCCCTCTCTCCAATGTGATATCCAATTTTTCTTTATTTAAATCGTTTGATACCCTCATCACCTTACTCTTATCTATGTTCACTTTTAACTTTCTACCTTTACACACTCTCCCAAACTCGTCCACTAACCTTTGCAACTTTTCTTTAGAATCTCCCATAAGCACAGTATCATCAGCAAAAAGTAACTGTGTCAACTCCCATTTTGCATTTAATTCTCCATAATTTAATCCCACCCCTCTCCCCAACACCCTAGCATTTACTTCTTTTACAACCCCATCTATAAATATATTAAACAACCATGGTGACATTACACATCCCTGTCTAAGACCTACTTTTACCGGGAAGTAATCTCCTCTCTCCTACACACCCTAACCTGAGCCTCACTATCCTCATAAAAACTCTTTACAGCCTTCAGTAACTTACTACCTATTCCATACACTTGCAACATTTGCCACATTGCTCCCCTATCCACTCTATCATATGCCTTTTCTAAATCCATAAATGCAATAAAACTTCTCTACCTTTATCTAAATACTGTTCACATATATGCTTCACTGTAAACACTTGATCTACACATCCCCTACCCACTCTAAAGCCTCCTTGCTCATCTGCAATCCTACTCTCTGTCTTACCTCTAATTCTTTCAATAATAACCCTGCCATACACTTTACCTGGTATACTCAGTAAACTTATTCCCCTATAATTTTTACACTCTCTTTTATCCCCCTTCCCTTTATATAAAGGAACTATACATGCTCTCTGCCAATCCCTAGGTACCTTCCCCTCTTTCATACATTTATTAAACAAAAATACCAACCACTCCAGCACTATATTCCCCCCTGCTTTTAACATTTCTGTGATGATTCCGTCAATTCCAGCTGCTTTACCCCCTTTCATTCTACATAATGCCTCACGCACCTCCCCCACACTCACATCCTGCTCTTCTTCACTCCTAAACGATGTTGTACCTCCCTGGCCAGTACATGAAATTACCGCCTCCCTTTTTTCATCGACATTTAAAAGTTCCTCAAAATATTCCCGCCATCTACCCAATACCTCCAGCTCCCCATCTACTAACTCCCCTACTCTGTTTTTAACCCTTAAACGGTCCACACGTATATTTACGTTAGCACTGCTACTGCCCCAAACGTAATTTTACGTTTTATTTTTCCTGCCTCCAAATTTGGCACGATTGGCCTGAGATGTCTTGTCAGCATAAAATGGGTCTTAACACTCGGTGTGCACCATATTAAAAAAATCTGGGACCACTTAGTACCTTGTGGGAGCACCAGTTAATTTGAGGGCCAGCTAGAGCAAACACTGCGGCATACACTATAGATTCACTGATGTCATATCCTATTAACACTCCCCTTTGAAGTGGAAAGTGATGTCAGCAGGTTGGCAGGCCAGCTGGCTGCCTCCCTGCATGGGGACCTGGCTGGCAAACAGCTGGTTGGCTAGCAGCTGGCTGGTCAGCTGGATACCTGATTGGCTGTCTATCTCTGTCTGTCTGTCTGTATCTATCTGTCTCTGTCTCTATCTGTCTCTATCTCACAGGAACACATACGTAAATACAATTATACATAGTGTAAATTACCTAGGATAACTAAAAAAATCAAGACAAAGTGTTATAATGTGCTTGTGATCTGCGTAATACCAGTTGGTTCTTGAGCTACTCTCTGAGACAAACAGACAGAAAGAAGACGACACACAGGCAGACAGAAAGACAGACACACAGACAGACAGATACAGACAGACAGACAGACAGGTTTGCATAACAAATAAAGGGAATGTAAGATGTCAAATGTCATCATGATAATTACTGGACTGATAAGAAGAGATAAGACTACGGCTCACCCTTCTCTGAAATGTCACCAGAGTCATTAGTGGAGATCAGATGAGATAAGGCTGCGACACAAATCTTTTATTATTATTATTATGCACTTATTATTATTATTATTATTATGCACTATTATTATTATTATTATTATTATTCACTATTATTATTATTATTCACTATCATTATTATTATTATTATTTTTATGCACTATCATTATTATTATTATTTGAGTACAATTTCAGTACCTAATATTAGTGTCAGAACAAAGATTAGCTATGAAATCACAAGAACTACTGTAAATTGTGATTATGAGAACATAAAAATTATATAAAATAATAAAAAAAGTGAAAAAAAAGGTATATCGGCAACGATTCTGCAAGTGGCAGGACTCCTGTTGCTGTCAGGATAGCATCCAGTGCCAACTTCTCCGCCTCATATCTCGGTAACTACTGACCCAAATTCTTTTTTTTTTATGATATAACACTTAAAAAAATGTGCTCTTTATTTCTCTATAAAAAATTTTTTTGTTTTTTTTTTCAAAAAATTCGGGGCACTGCGCGAGGTAATGTAAATATACGTTTGGACCGTTTAAGGGTTAACTGACAAATCCATTCGTTCCCTAGGCTTTCTTACCTTGTTTATCTCACTCCAAAATTTTTTCTTGTTTTCAGCAAAATTTCTTGACAGAGCCTCTCCCATTCTTTCATCCGCTCTTCTTTTGCACTCTCTCACCACTCTCTTCACCTTTCCTTTACTCTCCATATACTCTGCTCTTCTATTAACACTTCTGTTTTGTAAAAACCTCTCATAAGCTACCTTTTTCTCTTTTATCACACCCTTTACTTCTTCATTCCACCACTCACTCCTCTTTCCTCCTGCACCCACCCTCCTATAGCCACAAACTTCTGCCCCACATTCTAATACTGCATTTTTAAAACTATCCCAACTCTCTTCAACCCCCCACTACTCATACTTGCACTAGCCCACCTTTCTGCCAATAGTTGCTTATATCTCACCCTAACTTCCTCCTCCTTAGTTTATACACTTTTACCTCTCTCTTACTTGCTGTTGCCATTTTTTTTTGTCCTTCTACCTTTTACTCTAACTGTAGCTACAACCAAATAATGATCTGATATATCCGTTGCCCTCTATAAACATGTACATCCTGAAGCCTACTCATCAACCTTTTATCCACCAATACATAATCCAACAAACTACTTTCCTTACGTGCTATATCATACCTTGTATATTTATTTATCCTCTTTTTCATAAAATATGTATTACTTATTACCAAACCTCTTTCTACACATAGCTCAATTAATGGTTCCCCATTTACATTTACCCCTGGCACCCCAAATTTACCTACTACATCCACAACATTTTACCCACTTTAGCATTAAGATCCCTAACCACAATTACTCTCTCACTTGGTTCAAAACTCCCACACACTCACTAACATTTCCCAAAATCTCTCTCTCCTCTACACTTCTCTCTTCTCCAGGTGCATAAACACTTACTATAACCCACTTTTCACATCCAACCTTTATTTTACTCCACATAATCCTTGAATTTATACATTTATATTCCTTCTTTACCTGCCATAACTGATTATTCAACATTATTGCCACTCCTTCTTTAGCTCTAACTCTATTTGAAACCCTGATCTAATCCCATTTATTTTCTCCACTGAAACTCTCCTACCCTTCAGCTTAGTCTCACTTAAAGCCAGGACATCCAGCTTCTTTTCATTCATAACATCTACAATCATCTCTTTCTTATCATTCGCAAAACATCCACGCACATTCAAACATCCCACTTTGACGGTTTTCTTCTTCTTTTAGTAAGCTATACAGGAAAAGGGGTTACTAGCCCATTGTTCCCGGCATTTTAGTTGACTTTTACAACACGCATGGCTTACGGAGGAAAGATTCTTATTCCACTTCCCCATGGATATGAAAGGGAAAAGCAATAAGAACAAGAACTATTAAGATAAAATCAAAGAAAACTCAGATGAGTGTGTATACATAAACGTGTACATGTTTGCGTAGTGTGACCTAAGTGTAAGTAGAAGTAGCAAGACGTACCTGAAATCTTGCATGTTTATGAGACAGAAAAAAAGACACCAGCAATCCTACCATCATGTAAAACAGTTTCAGGTTTCTGTTTCACAGTCACCTGGCAGGATGGTAGTACCTCCCTGGGTGTTATGTTATTTTCCCCTTATTTATCATCAAGGTTCTACATGTACTAGCATAGGGTATTTACTTAAAAGGTCTTAGGGTAAAAGGAGGACATTATTAGGCTAAAAGATACTTACTCAGGTTTAGCTCTGCATCTGAAAACTTATTGGTCCTTTCACATTCCTCTCAAAGGTTATTTAAACCAACATTATAAAAATAGAGCTATATTAAGAAGTATATACATATAATATACAGGTCTCCACTCCTAAACATATAATCAGCCTTTCCCAAAGCACATGGCTCAGCTGCCACCTTCAACTCTCTTTTTCTCAACATTTCTAACCTCCAGTGTCTTGATACACTGAAGATCACTGAATGTCATAGTAACATCGATCTACAACCTCCCCATTACTTTGGCACTCATTCAGCCCTGAAGCCAAGTTAAAATCAGCACCTACAACACCAGCTCACTCCACCGCCATTGTTCTCAGGAAAGATGTGGGAAACAACAGTTCTCTAAGCTCCTCCCCCTCAAACAAGAACACATCACTTTGCACATCCTCTCAACATATCTTATGTTATTACAATGAGACATGCAACTATTAATTAATTAGTTAATAAAATTGTGCATTATTTATATAACCTATTATATTGAGAAAATCAGTTTAATCAGCTCTTAAGTTTTTTAAGGCTGGCCAGCCTTTAAACTCTCTAAACAGTACTTCTGATTAATTCAATATAATTAGGCATTCTTTTTATTTCAACATGGGGCACTGAGCTTTTACCTCACTGATGCTGGATCTTGCCCTGTTTACTACTACTTTTTGTGTTGTGTGTGTTAGGAACCTGAAAATCCATCTGCCTACCTTCCCTGTAATGCCCATGGCCCTCATTTTGTGTGCTATCACTCCATGATCACATTTGTCAAACGCCTTTGCAAAATCTGTATAAATCACATCTGCATTTTGGTCATCTTCCAATGCCTCCGTAATTCTGTCATAATGGTTCAGTAGCTGTGACAGGCATGATCGTCCTGCTCTAAAACCATGCTGGTTCAGGTTATGCTGGTCCATGAAATTTGTAATCTGCCGTCTCATCACTCTTTCAAAGATTTTTATGATATGAGAAGTTAGGGCTACTGGTCTGTAATTTTTAGCTTGTGCTCTACTACCTCCCTTATGCAAAGGAGCTGTCTGCACTCTTTAAGGCCTCCGGTATTTCACCTAGATCTAAGCTTTCTCTCCAAAGAATACTAAGTGCTCATGCTAGTGGTACTTTGCACTTTTTTATAAATAGAGCATTCCATGAATCTGGTCCAGGTGCTAAGTGAGTGGGCATGTTATCCATTTCTTTTTTGAAATCTATGGGATTTGTACTAATGTCTGTTAGTTGGTCTGCACGGCCTTCTGCTGGAGTGAAAAATATTTCTGCATTTTCTACCTTGCTGTCATTTAGTGGGTTGCTGAACACTGACTCATACTGTTCTTTTAGGATTTCACTCATTTCCTGTTCATCGTCAGTATATGAATCTCCTGTCAATAGTGGTCCAATTCTACAGCTTGGATTTTGCATAGGAATAAAAATATTTTGGGTTTCTTGCAATATCCTGTATGGCCCTTTTTTCCCTTTGTACTACTTCTGTTAGGTATGACTTCCTAAGTTTTTCTCTAATTCAGTGATCTCTCGAATAAGACTATCTTTCCTCTGTTGTAGCATATTTGTGTTTTTAAGCAATTCAGTAACCTGATCTGGGTTTTCTCAATGGTACGTGCTTCATACATACCTTGTATGCTTCTGTATTCAGCTTCTCTAGGCACTGGTGGGGATATAGGGTTCTCATGTCTGATTCCCAAGATATGTCTGATAGCTCTTGTTGTATTTTTTCCCAGTCAATTCTATGGTTGTTAAAATTAAACTTACTGAACATCCCATCTCTAACATTAATGCCGCAGTTCCCTAACCCTGAGTTAATACTCGTTAGAACTTCTATGATGTTGTGATCAGAGTACAGTGGTCCCTCGGTTTTCACCGAAAATTCGTTCCAGAATGTTGCTCAAGTGCCATTACCGAACGAATTTACTTCCTTAAGAAATAATGTCACATAGGTTAGTCTATTTCAGACCCCCAAAAATACACTTGCAACAGCACTTACGAAATTACACTTACATAAATGTTCAAGTTTGGAGATGCACGAAAACCGAGGGACCACTGTATATTGTTTATGTAACTGTTATGTCTGATTAGTTCCTCGTTGTTTGTGAATATCAATTCCAGGGTATTTTCATTTCTAGTGGGATCAGTTATCTGTTGGTTCAATGAGTATTTTCCACAAAGTCTCATTAGTTCCCTGGTATGTGCCTGTTGAGCCAAGGTGCTTCCCGGAGATATTTCTGGTATAACATTGTGTTGCACAATCTTCCATGAGGGAGATTAAAATTTCCAAGGAGTAAAATATTTGGTGTGGGATTTTCTGGTCTGTCCATATAGCTATCTATCTTCCTTAACTGATCTGTGAATTCCTGAACAGTTGCTGATAGTGGTTTGTATACTAGGATAATTACCAAATTCCTATTTTTCAACTTTAGTGCCGAGGATTTCTTCTATATCATTCGTAGAGTTCAGCACTTCTGTGCAACAGAAAATCTCTTTTACATAGAATCCTACTCCTCCCTGTGACCTATTAATTCTATCATCTATACATGTTATAGTTTTCTATCTTTATATCTCCATCCAAAACATCCCTTGTGTGTGTATCTGTAAATGCCCCAAACATGGCATTTGTTTCTGATAGGAGCCCACTGACATAACTAACTTTGTCGTTTTTATTTGATTTCAGACCCTGAATATTTGCAAATATGAAGCAGGAATTACCATTTGGGATGTTTTGTTTTGCTGTTAGTGGGGCATTTATGTTAAAAATTGTGCACTTCAGGGTAAAAGCATGAAACCTGACTCATAGGTGAAATGAAGCCTATTGTGTAATCAATAGAATAGAGGGCAGGCATACTAGCAAAATAGCTAAGAATCTGAATTGAGCAATGGAATTAGCTTCAAATAAAAGTATGCAAAATTGTGGACAATGAGAGCAGTATTAGTTTAGGGGGTCCTGACAGTGAAGAGGTGAATAAATATTTTTTGTTTAATATTTCTATCTTCAGAGTATATAATAATCACACTTGTAAATTTCTTACCTTTATACAGCTTGTAGCAAGATTCTCAGAAGATTTCCTAGCTGATGTAGATGAATATGTGTCACACGTGGAGACTGCTGTAGAAAATGATGTAGGAAGATGTGGACCAGTCTCCACTATATACAATGCATCCACTTCAGCTTTATGTAAAGACATTATGTATCCATTTGTGAGTATCTGACTTTTGTTGTTGCTATTTCTTTGTGAAAACTATATTTTTTATTAATGAACAGATGATAGTATGATACAGTATCTAGGACATAATTTTTTTTAATATTAGTGTGTAATGAAATTGTACACATAATTTATATTAATTTCTTTTACATTGGACAAGATATATCAATTACTTTTACTAAAGTAATAATGGTAGTTAGCATGTGGCCACTGTGTTGTGTGTACCATGTTCTTTACACTACTATTCTTATTAGTAAATTATAATTGCAGTACAGCCTCTCCTCACTTAGCAACATACAGTGGACCCTTGAAAATCGTCCCCCTTGAATATCGGCAAATTTGAAAATCGGCAGCTTTTTTCGGCAAAATACAGCGGACCACCGAGTTTCGACCATAATTCATTCCAGAAGGCTGTTCAAGTGCCATTACTGAACAAATTTGTTCCCTTAAGGAATAATGTAAAGTAGGTTAGTCCATTTCAGACCCCCAAAAATACAATTACAAAAGCACCTACAATAATACACTTATATAATGTTGCAGTTTTGTAGCTGTAGTGTAAGCACGCCTCTGGCAAGACAGTGATGGAGTGAATGAAGATGAAAGTTTTTCTTTGTCAGGTCACCCTGCCTTGGTGGGAAACGGCCGATGTGTTAATAAAAAAATAAAATAAAAAATAAATTGTTCGAGTTTTGAGGTGATCAAAACTCGGGGGTCCACTGTATTGGCTTGATTTTCGTCCGTTGGCTTAAAAATCGGCAGTCGTATGAAACGCATCCAAGCGGCCTCCCAGCCACCGCGGGCACACAAACACCATTCAGCATCAGTTTGTCATTGTTTACCAGCGAGTGACGATCACCTCACGCGTTCATACCATACATTTAGTGCTTGCAACTGCTAAATAAGCCACCGTGGGCCCAAAGAAAGCTCCTAGTGCCAGCCCTTTGGTAAAGAAAGTGAGAAACATGATTGAAGTTAAGAAAGAGATCATAGAAAATATGAAAGTGGAGTGCGTGTGGGGAGCTCTCCAAGATGTATGGAAAGGCCCATTCAACCATCACTTCCATCTTGTTGAAGAAAAAGGAAATCAAGGAAGCTGATGTTGCGAAAGGGGTGAATATGCTAACAAAAAAGAGATCGCAAATAATCGAAGAACTTGAGAAGTTGCTTTTGTGGATCAGAC
>WNWK01038741.1:0-17785 GCA_009830355.1 Cherax destructor | reverse complement strand
AGGGTGCCGATACAATAGTTAAAAACTGCAAATACCCCCACCTTCCTTCAGAGTGAAGGCATTTGTACTTCACACCTCCACGACTAACCAATTTCCCGAATTATTTCGTAAATGTTATTTTTTTTTCACTCCAACAGCACAAAAGTCATAAAACCACTTGTTTTCCCACCCCCACCCCAACACGTTTATATACTCTTGCTGGATTTTTAAACCCCAAACTCTTTAACCTCCCCCCCTCCTTTCCTGGGCCCCCTATCCCGCATTCCCTTCACTATAGATTTATCCCCCCCAAAATCATTATTTAGTTCAATTTTTTAAATACCCGAAGCACCTCTTGTGCCTCTCATCAACCCTTCTAGGCACTATATAATTTTTCCCCAAGTTAAACATATATTTAATGAGATCAGAGGAAATTAATCTGGAGTTAGTGTAATCTCACTATAAATTTTCAATATCAGTATTATATTTACACTTTTCTTTTTCCAAGAATAACTATTCCATTACCTTTGACTTGACATTTTATAACAATGGAAATACTGATCGTAATTTATCACATTTATATCATTATGAAAATAGACTTAATTCAATGAACATAAAAATCATTCTTTGATATCTTGTGGTTACTTAATAATAAGAATAACAGGTGTGATGGCAAGGTGAAGGTCAGGTGTGATGGCAAGGTGAAGGTCAGGTGTGATGGCAAGGTGAAGGTCAGGTGTGATGGCAAGGTGAAGGTCAGGTGTGATGGCAAGGTGAAGGTCAGGTGTGATGGCAAGGTGAAGGTCAGGTGTGATGGCTAGGTGAAGGTCAGGTGTGATGGCAAGGTGAAGGTCAGGTGTGATGGCAAGGTGAAGGTACGGTGATGACAGGATGAAACTTATGTGTGATGACAGGGTGACTATCAGTTGTGACGGGAGGGTGACTATCAGTTGTGACGGGAGGGTGACTGTGAGATGTGACAGGAGGGTGACTGTCAGGTGTGATCGTGGTTGTACGGGTGGACAGAGTACGCGGGACAGTTGGTGGGCATCAGTAGTAACCATCTGCACCAGCTAATGGCCGGTAATAAACTCTAGAGCGTCTCGTTTAGTGCCAATTATCTGGACGGCCATTGCCCGCTAATTGCAGAAAATTGGCTGCTTTATATCACCAATACGACGCCTTTCTGATGGGTCTCTGAGGGCAGTGAAGGAGATAATTGGGGATGTTGTGTAGCACCCCGCAGTTGGCAATTATAGTATCCATTGCTGAATTCTCATTATCCACTACTACTGAAGGGAGGTACTGATGCAAGGAAACACTAAGTAATTCCATGTTTTACTCACGATAGAAAATATTAAGGCATCAAGAATGAAATTTATTTAATATTGTCCGCTAATCTTTTTTTCCCCCGCAGTATTGGTATCTGTCTGATAATTGACTCGAGTGAATCTCTAGACTAATCTCAGAATTTCCCTTCCTCTTTGACATTTTAACTGGCTCAGTCTTTCCTTATTGTAAGTGAGGGATTCAATGTTTTTGACAATTGTTTTGATGCTTTTCGCTGTTTCCAAACATTTAAAAACCTTTTTTGGATATTTTGTTAAACAACGTGAGCACTGTAATTCAAAGAGACAGTTAGTCTGACAAACTTATATATGGCCAGACTCATTTTCAATTGGCTCTGCCTAATTATTTTGAATCTTTCCCGAGAGTTCTCAACATCTTTGAAGATTTGAGACAAAATGGCAAAATATTATTTACAATTTGGCATCTATTATGTTTTCTCCTTTCTGTGAATAAATTTATATATTTTTTCCACATATTAAACAAACTCCGTTGTAGTACATATTTTTTATTCTCTCTCCACCAACTGTGGTCGTCGTTAAGGTCTGTTTTGCTACACTTACCCTGATGATGACAACCGTATTGCAGTCGACTGCAATACGTCAGTCACTTGTTGTACACTTGTACACTCTGCAGTTCATATTTCTTACACTTGAGGTCTTCTACCAGTGGAGCCCCTGCACCAAGGTTAACAATTGCTTATTACATTTAAACAAATTCCAAGTAATTATCATCTTTACTTTGAAATTTCCTGTCGTGAATATCATTTCGTGATGAGTATAATGGACATAAGTCTCTTCTGATTTTTAAAAAAAAAAGTTAATTATTTCTGCAATTGACAAAAGTTCCTCCAAAATAGCGAGAGTTTTCAGACCAGAAGACATTTTTTTAAGTGTTGAGTCTTGTGCGCTGCTCTCATCATCAAGGAGAATCTTTCCGCTAACAAAAAATTTTTGAGACAAATAACAAGAAAGACACATGTCTTATTAGTTTTGTTTGCATCTTGAATCATCAGCTTCACTGATATTCCGTATTTCTTTCTTCTGGAATGTTTCGGTTAATCTTATAGAACCTTTTGAGATATGTACGACCTCGACACACATGTTTCCATCATTTTTTCTAGAGCAAATTCTTCCTGTTGATATTATGACTTAATTTAATACTTCTAACCTTTAACTGTACCGAAGACAATTTTTTTTTTTTTACTATTAGGCGAAATCAAGTGGGTTGGGTATATGCAATATGTCCATGTAAACTGTTGGATTTGCGCACATATTTTAAAAATAGGTCAAAATAACTCTTATTACGAACACAGGTATAGTTTTGTGGCCTGTACACCTGCTTGTAGCACGATAACCGGGGTAGGAATGATGAACGAGCCAAAGTCAGCAGTAAATACTTATATATATTTTCTTCGCCAAAACAGCATGCAAGTAAATGTACAATTTATATATATAATTTGTTTGAAGCAAAATTGCAAGCAAGAGACAAAGTGAGAACTGTGCGAGACCAGGCTTGGGGTAAGTCTGTCAGTATTGCTCCTTCAGCATCGTTACACAACTTTGGCTGGAATGAATTAAGGTGCTAGCATATCATGGGGGCCCCTGCTTGTTATACTCTTAGCAGCTGGCTCGCTGCTCGGGAGGACATGCCTATGTGGGTGTGTGACATACGCCAAATTAAACGTTACTTACTCTTGCCACAAGTCTTCAACTTGACGTACTAGGAAACCTGAAGAAAATAATCTACTGTGCCATTGACATATATCGTAAACATGAATTTGTGTTCCATTGAATTACACTGTTAAATTGTTCTAAACTGTGTTACTTTGTGTTACAATGGTAATTTTTTTACAGTGGTATAGGTACCCAAAATGAGAAGCACCTTAAGTAATTTTTAACATCAGCAATGAAGATTTGAGAATGATTTGAAGAAGCCTTCAGAGCCGGGCTGTGGTTCGTACGTCGATTTGCGTGCAGCCAGCAGTAACAGCCTGGCTGATCAGGCCCTGATCCACCGCGAGGCCTGATCATGGACGGGGACGCGGGGGCGTTGACCCCTGAAACATCCACCAGGTATACTCCAGATATACGAACCAATATCAAAATTTCTTCAACGTAATTAGCAAACTCTTACCAAGAGTGTCTTTAATCATTCAAATATTTTAAGTTGATGAGACAAAGTGCTCACTTGTTGTCTCAAAACATTTCTGCAACAAAAGTATAATAAACAAGCACCTACACACTCTAGTGTATCCTAACATTCTAAGTAAAATAATCCCGTGATTAATAATTTAATTAAATTGTGTATTTTTTTGCCTAGTTTTTACATCTTTGCTCATATTTAGTTGTAACAAATCGTCTGTGAAGGGTCACGATTTTGTTTTATTAACTAGGAGACCTTGCAGGGACACAAAGCTAAAAGTCTACGATGCTTGGAAATTAAATAAAAAAAAAACATGATAAAGCCTAATCGAAGCAAACATTGAAGCAATTAAAAACAAAACCTGAAAGTGAATCAAAGCTAAGCACATCAGAATCAATGAAAATATCTGCTCCTCCGGCGTGTGGTGTGGGGCAGAAAGCAGAACTGAGGTAGAGTTATAATCCATTATGGTCTAAGTGTAGTTTAGGTGGTACAACCACTTGCACACAGGCGAGGATAGAAAGTTGAGAATCGATCATCTCGAGTCGAAATAAAGCTTGAATAAAGCGTGAACTTTAGTAAACATAGTGAATATCACCACGAAGCGTAGTGCAGCAGCGTCCTAATTCAGGTGTGGATAAGCTGTTAGTAACACGGTGAGCACAGCGAGCTAACGTTTGAGTGTAGGTTATGAGCTGACTGCAGCGGTGCTGTAATGCACTCAGGACAGAAGAGTTCACAAGTGAATGTCAGACAAAGAAGTGAAGTATTAAATACACACAATTTTAAGAATGTTCAAGTGAATTTTTCCCCTCACAATAAGAATTTTGATGTCCGTGGACTTGTGGTAAACAACTACTAAATGAAGTGGTTAATGAGTTTCATTTTTTAGGTAATCCGACCTTGCAGAAGACGGCTGGTGTGGTAAATACTAATACCAATGATAATTATAATAACACAAAATAATAATAATTATAATAAATAATTTCAATATGTTATACAAGTGCATTAGGCATATAAAGATAATATTTCATTAGGTATCCTTTTAATGAAGATATTTCGATCGGATTTGTTTAATTTCAACTTCTGTTCGATAACTTGAGAACTGATAGACTTCAAACCTTAAAGACGCACAACGCTACCATTAACTCACTAGTTATCACAAGCTACAATAAGTTGTCTATATTACACAGGTATCTAAACCACATGTTGACCAGGTTATCGGGTTTCTATTCACTTGTTTTGGGCAGTTGAAGCCAGAATAGGTAACCGTATTTGCGTACCTGTTTTTTTTTTCTGGTCAGTTTTAGGCTTGCAGTTACCGAGGAATATATCCTAAGGGAACAGAATTTTCCAGTGACATCTGACTTTATTGAGTCATTTTTATTGTTGGGGCACTCTCAATCTTTGCTCAGATAGTCGATAACCTCTCAGAGATCTTTTTTTTTATTTGTTTTTGGATATTGATTTAACTCCCTCCAAAAATATTTAATTTCATATGATATCTCTATTTCTTACCATGTTTGTGATTATAAGAATCTTTTAGCTAATAAGTAATTTGTTTTCGATTAGGTAGTCCAGATGGACGAATGCAATTTTGGCTAGATTTAGGAAAGAAGCGAGGTTTCTCTGGCACTGCCCAGAATCACTTACCTATGTAAAAAAAAGGAGAATAAAAAAATAACTTTGTTGGAAGAAATGCAGATAGAAAAGCTAGTTAGGGAAGAGTAAAAGAAGAGAGAGAAGAAGGGGAGAGCGAAAAATTTGAACGAGATGAAAAAGGAAAAACACAAAAGCAAGAAACGTTGCGCGAGAGAGAGGAAGAAAGATCTCCAGAATCAAGAAATACAAACCATTAGAACAAATGAGGTTTGATTCTGAACAAAGTTTGGAATTTAGAACACTAGAACTGAAGGAAAAGAAATTCGACATTTCCAAACAGAAATTAGATGGTAAATCAGATGAGCGTTGCAGGGCACTGCACTGGCACTCAGTGTGAATGGCTCTGACACCTGGTCAATGAGTTTAGGTATGTTATTTTTTTGTTAATGGCTTAAACGTTTATACTACTTAGTTAAGCGAGATAAATTGTGATTATTTTGTTGAGAAATGCGATTCTTAGAGCTTTGCAAAAAAACTAACTCAGAAAAAAAATCGTTATACCGTCTTGAAGCCATACCAGAATTTCAGCAATTTTCAAGCAACTCTCTTTGTACTCTTCGATTTCTAGATGAATAATGACATAGTTAACAAAAAATATGCGTTTTTAGGAGATCTCATGGTCGCTGGCCAATTCATGACCACTATCCCGTATCAGGTTCGGACTTCCATCAGAGCGCAGCTTCTATATCACCTCTGAAATTGCCTTAATTAAGCCACAGATCATATCTATGCTCAGGCTCACGACTCATGTGAAGAACTTAAGAATTGAGCCCAAAGGCGAATAATTCCAAAGAGAAAAAGAAATGTCTGTTAAAGAATAATAATCCACCTTCCTTTATCCTAAACTGTTATAATTGCGTATTGGAACGACACATGAGCCTAAATAGTCCCTCCAAAAATGAGCGAAAATGTTGGCAGGATTTTTTGCTGAGTGGAACTCCAGAGTTCCATTTTGTTAAACGATAATAAATGGGATGACCGTAGATTAAACTACGTGACACTGGATGCATATTGTAAGTCATCTCTGAAAAACTGCTTCCGAACCTTAGGCCTTCTCTAAAAGCTGCTACTCATTCTAATTATTTGAGCCAAGTAGACACCTTCACTACCGTAAAGTGCTACCTGTGGTCCAGTTAGTTCACAGGTTGGACCGATGCAGTGCTCGCCTCACTGCATTTTGTTGTATTCTGATTGGGAATGTTAAAGGCGTCTCACTACCTTCTGAGGTTCACCATACATAACGTCTCTCTTCTAATTCCCCTGACGCCTCTAGTGGTGCTCTAACTCCCGCATCTCTTGAATCTGATATTGTGGATAATCCTTCTGTTCTTGAATTTTATATCATGGAGGACGCTACCGTTTCTGAGACTAATTATGTGGAGAATACTGTTTCTTAATCTATGATGTCAGTACACACAAACCCGCACATAGAAGGAGAGCTTACGACGACGTTTCGGTCAGACTTGGACCATTTACAAAGTCACACTAAATGGTCTAAGTCGGACAAAACGTCGTCGTAGCTCTTCTATGTGCGGTTATATGTATTGTTCCAGTCTTTATAACTTTTCCTCTTGTCCCTGGATCAAAACGGTAAGTGTTTCTCATCTGATTATACGTCTTGACTAAGCTTCCAGTTTTCCTTGTGGCTCTTTACCAGACGTCAGTCACCACTAAGTACATTAGTACAGCAGTGTTCAAGACTCCAATGTCAGCTTACATGTGGACAGATGCTGGTGCGCCATATTGTAAATTTCAACAAGTAAATATTAATTCGACCTTCGAGGAAAGATGCCTCTTTATTCATAAATCTCTGTTCTGTAGCACAAGTCCTTGTATAGGAATTGAGGTTTACGAGGGAACCTGGGAGTATCCTAGGCAGAACACCGCTGTACAATGACGGGAACATAGATACTTTTCGTAAATATAATATTCCTTTGTTATATTCTCATGTATTCTAATACATATTTTCTGTGTGAAAATAGAAATATTATCGTGTTGTCATTTAAAATAATTGTGCTAACGTTTCTGGAAGGGTAATAAGTTTTATAAATTTTCAAATGATCCAGTACACTATCAGAGGGAAATTTTTTTTTATATGGTCTTTCGGAATACAATCTTTAAACTACCAATTGAGTAACTAAGATAGCATTCGTACAACAAAGGAATCACAACATGATTTAAAGTCCGTTGCCTGTAGGGGTGGTGCGCCTAGACTAAGCAAATATAAGGATACAGTCTGTTTGTAATGCCCTTCAGAACTGAACGTAAATCATTATATTATTATCCAGTGACCCATGTTAAAATAAATACTATCATGTATTTATTCCTCACAGGTATTATATAGTTGTCATGAGCGCATTTCATTATTATGCAAGCCATATCTCATGAAATATTGGTCACCACATTGGTCACCACATTGGTCACCACATTGGTCGCAAGTCATGTAATGAATTTATTGTGACGAGTACGTGCCACAACCAATCAAAATATTATTAATTTTTTTAGGAAGACATTTATAAAAAATATATATTTATCATGATAATAATATCAGGTACCTTACCGGATTAACGTTCTCTACATTAAAATGAATGGTCAGATAATAGGTAACAGAGTAATTAGTTAAACTTGAAATACTAAGAGAAGACATTGCTTCCGTAATCGGTGAGAAGCTGTCACTGAGGCAGGAGAAGGCAATCGTGTCATTACGATTTCGTGAGTCAGGTTAGATAGACCAGGTTCTCATTATATGATAAAACTAGTACATTTATCCTGGCAATCACTTCCTTAGGTTCAGTCCTGTAGAAAGTCTTCTTAGCTGACATTAGTGCCTTCTCGACAAAATCCCTAGGGTATGTCAGAATTGTGGCTATGTTGAATATCTTGCTGATTTCCTCATCTAAATATTCCGTACTGCAGATGCGCAAGTCTGCTCTCAAGAACAATGTGAAGAACACACTTAGTTTTACCCTAGATTACCCCAGATTATTGTACCCAACAGTTCAGTCATAGAAAGAAACATAACTGAATCTTCTCTTAAAACACGACAGTAACACCGAATATAACTCAAATTATGGGTTATACAAACTCGATAGCTATTTAGTAGAGTCTATTGTACACAATTTTTAACAACAATGCTACACAAAATCACAGGATTGTTCATTATACCAGGTGGCTTCAAGATGGACTGGTGGTGCTTGACCAGTGTCTCTGCACCAAACTAATGCTACGTATGTGGAGAATGATGACATATTATGTAACCTGTTTAGCTGTTACTGTACCATACGAGGACAGGAACGCAAGATTAAGTGGTAGCATAGATAGTGGGGTTAAAGGATATTTGAGGAGAAAATTTGGATCATAGAAATATCGGAAAGGCATAGAATTTTCCCAAATAAGGCATATTAATCGATACAGAGAAGACTGGTAGACAATATTTTAGGAATATATGAAGAGATACTTCTGGGAACATTCTAAAACCCCTATTATACACAACCTCAACCAGTGTCTACGCACCAAACTCATATGAGTTGCGTCTGTCGTGAATGATAGCATACTATATAACCCGTTTGACTGTCACTGTACCATACGTGGACAGGTACACAAGATTAATAGCATAGATAGTGGGGTTAAAGGTTATACGAAAAAGTAATTAGGACCATACAAATATTATCGGAAAGTTATAGAAGATACCCAAATAAGGCATATTAATCTATACTGAGAAGACTGACAAGATTTAGGAATATACTTAGGAAGATTTGGGAAGAATTAGGAAGATTTAGAAATATTTAGGAATATACTTAGGAATATTTGAAGAGATACTTCTGAGTACCCTGGAGAATATTCCAGAACCCCAGACTATGGCTTTTAAAGGAACAAAGGGTACATTCATTTATCTTCTTTTATCAATTAAGGGGTTACAGAGAATAATAGGAATCCCTATGTATATTATTCACTGTGATACGAATTTTCTCAAGTCACATGACCTGGTCTAGGCAACTAGAAGAAGCTTGGGGCTGGCTATTGCATTTTGTAATTTGCTATTTCTTGACTGCTGAAAACCCAGAGACCGTCTCGTGCCCCATGTGGGGAGGATCGTAGGGCGGGTGGCACACAGGCAGTTGGCACATTCAGAGAAACTGCGACTGGTGTCAAACCGCGCTGCGCTACTCTGAAAAACTTCCCATCAATCCTTCAGTTGCTGCCTTGCAACATTGCATAGCTCATGATGACGTATTTAGAAGTGTGAAAGTACTTGAGCTAAAGATTCCCTTCCCCCCCCCCTTTGGCTTGTCTTGCATTGTTAAGCTCGTCCGTCTAACGGTGGCCCGGTGGTCTGGTGGCTAGAGTTCTCGCTTCACACACGGAGGGCCCGGGTTCGATTCCCGGCGGGTGGAAACATTTCGACGTGTTTCCTTACACCTGTTGTCATGTTCACCTAGCAGCAAATAGGTACCTGGCTGTTAGTCGACTGGTGTGGGTCGCATCCTGGGGACAAGATTGAGGACCCCAATGGAAATAAGACAGACAGTCCTCGATGACGCACTGACTTTCTTGGGTTATCCTGGGTGGCTAACCCTCCGGGGTTAAAAATCCGAAGAAAATCTTATCTCTTATATATATATATATATATATTTATTATATATATATATATATATATATATATATATATATATATATATATATATATATATATATATATATATATATATATATATATATATATATACTAAAGTCATTTTGTTGCAAACTCATTGCCAAATGCAGCACCAAATATCCTGAAATATAACTGACAGACAACTGTTACGAACACGGAGTTGTTACCGCAATTCGCTACAGTTTAATACATCAGCCACAACAACGCCACTGTGGTAAACCACTTCGATATTTACTGTCCCGTGAAATACATTAAAGTTGTCAAAAGTTTTGATGGAATGCTCGTCCCTGGAGGTTCTATATTGTGACTGACAACATGTCAGAGGAACCTGCTTAATGATTGACACCCCGAAAATAATAAATGATTAATTTGACGGATATTTCGAAATTAATGAATTATTGAAGTGAAAATGTTTAGGTTATTCTGCATAACATAAAGACTTGATGCATTATTGTTGAAAGTTGATAATATTTTCAGTTTGACATGTTTGGTATGAGTATATTTATAAATAAATAAATATATATATATATATATATATATATATATATATATATATATATATATATATATATATATATATATATATATATCACGGTGGACCCTCGGTTTTCGTTGAAAATTCTTTCCAGAATGCTGTTCGAGTGCCGTTACCGAACGAATTTGTTCTCATAAGGACAAATGTAAATTAGATTAGTCATTTCAGACCCCCAAATATACACTTACAAAAGCTCTTACAAAAATACACTTGCATAATTGTTCGAGTTTGGAGGTGAACGAAAACCGAGGGTCCACTGTATGTATGTATGTATATATATATATATATATATATATATATATATATATATATATATATATATATATATATATATATATATATGTCGTGCCGATTAGGTAAAACTGGTCAATTAGCAAGAACTCATCTAAAATTAAGTCCTTTCTAAAATTTTCTCTTATACGTTTAAAGATACATTTTTTCATTTATGTTAATTTAAGAATTTATAATTTTGTACCAAGAGAAACTTTGAAAACCTACCTAACCTTATTATAACAAGCGCAATTTAATTTAGCCTAACCCAACTAAATATATTTTAGATACTTTAACATTAATTTAATAATAAACAAACACAATGAAATATATTTTTTCGTTATGTTCAGAATGATTTTGGCGAAATTATTGCATACACAAATTTTCACTTGTCTTATATGGCAACGTGAGCGTTGCTATTTAAGCCAAAATCGCAAGTTTTACCTAATCGGCACGACATATATATATATATATGCGCAAAAAGATCACAGTAAACAGGTGATATCAAAATATGCAAGACAACCACTATGAAAAAATAGAGGAATTCCAAGCGCTTTCGTGACTACTCACATTATCAAGGAACTATAAAAGGAAACATGACAAGAAGGCTTATATAAGGGGCAAGACTACACCTCACAGTCACATTACACTAACAAGACTATATATACTTCACAGTAGCGTAACATCGCACGACTCTGTGAAGAGGAACATAAGAAAGGACCTGAAACTCTTCCCAAGAATTAAGATTAGTCCAATTTATCATTAAATTCTTCCCAAATTTTATTAATTATAAATGAATCCAATTTATATAAACCAAAAGAAATATTCATATTATTTTCAAAACTGCTTTTTATGAAACATGATTCTATTATATTCCTTTCAACCATGGACTTGCTTGATACAACCTTCTCAGCATTTTGAAAATCAATTGGATGGTTAAAATCTCTCACATGAATAAATAGAGCATTAGAATCTTGTCCAGTTCTAATGCAATATTTATGTTGTTTTAATCTTAGTTCAAGACTTTTACCGGTTTGACCGTAATAAACTTTATCGCATATTTTACAGGGAATCTTATAGACACATCCGTCAACATTTTGGGGGAAATTTTTTATCAAAAGTCTTTTTACTGTATCAAGATTTTTAAATATAACTTTGATATTAAAATTCTTAAGAAAGGAAGGCATATCAACCAAGTTTTCATGGTAAAGGAGAACCAACATATTTTTGGTTGAATAAGGTTGGTTGCCCCTTTTTGGAATGTAAAAAGTATTTCTAGCTATTTTAAAAGATTTATCAATTATGTTTCTTGGGTATTTTAAATCATTAGCTATTTCAAAAATTTTAGAGATTTCTTCATCTATGAACTCTGGACTACAAATACGTAAAGCTCTCAAAAACATTGAAGAAAAAACCGACACTTTAACTCTATCTTGATGTGAGGAGTAATAGTGTACATAGGAACAATTATTTGTAGGTTTTCTGTAAATTTTGAATTTAAAATCAATGTTACCCTTAATAATAAACACATCTAGGAAGGGCAATGAGTTATTTACTTCGAATTCAACAGTAAAATTTATAGAATGAGCTAAGCTATTTAATTTAACAAGGAAATGGTTTATGTCTACATTCTTAGGCATAAGGCACAAAATATTATCAACATATCTATACCACATAGCTCTATTGGGAAGGATAGTGTTAAGCAATCTTGTTTCAAAAAATTCCATATATAAGTTACTAAGAACAGGTGAAAGAGGATTTCCCATTGCCATACCAAACTTCTGAGTGTAAAACTCATCATTAAATACAAATTTTGCATCAGACATGTGTAGTCCCCTTCTCCAGTCCTTCTCGTGCTGCTTCACTCTCCACTTTTAACTCTACAAGGTATTCTTGTAGCCAATAAGCCTACCTGCCTAGTTCCCATAGTTTTCCCCAGAGGGCAAGCCTGGTGGGCATACCCACTTCAGCCTGCCCATGCTTACACCGCTCTCACTTCTCGTCCAGGCATCCTAGAGTCAAGAAGGTCTACTCCTCTCTCCCTCGCTGGGCATGGCCCCTCCCGGGCCATGGGCACAAACACACTGCCTGTGTACCCTCACGTTATTGCAAATAAAGTAAGAAGCCTCCGAAGCCTTATCATTCATTCTCGCTACCAAGAAGACAAAATAAACGTTTCGGTTATAAATGGTGACAGCGGTGCCTCGCAGCGGTTGTGTTGCTAGAGGATGGAAGGAAGAGGAATGAAGTTGTCTTCACCTCATCACCCTACACAAGAAGCATCCATCTCTCAATGAGTTATCCTTATGTTGGGTCTGCAAGTCTCAGCATACACACACATTTACAAGCAAGTTCTTGGCCAAAATTTGACGAATACGCTGTTTCTCAAGTCACATGTTCAGTGTCACCTGTATGGGTCTGCTGTTGTTTTCAGCTCAGCACGGGTAATTCAGCAAGTCAGAGGTGAGTTTGTGGTGATTTCTGCGTCTAATGTGAGTGTTTCTCCCCGAGTTGTGGGTAGGGAGGAGGAAGCGGACCGGAGTTCCTCACCTGACTCACCCACTCACTCCACCACTATGCTCTCGCTCCCTCTCTGCTGTGTATTCCTGTGAATTCTCTGTGAATTCTTTGCCAGAGCTGTGTATCCGAGTGCCCGAAGTCACTCGAAGCCACGTGGAGCAAGCTACATGGGGTGTGACGAAGCCAAGTGGGTTAAGCCAGATCCCAAGCCATGACGTCACCATGCTGACGTCACCATGCTGACGTCACCCACGATGCTGCCCGACTTCACGACGTCATCCACGATGCTGCCTGATGTCACCCCATGACATCTCTCACGACGTCACTCCACGACGTCACCCTGGACGTCTGTTGACGTCACCTCGTGATGTCACCCCATGACATCATGTCACGACGTCACGCCCGACATCACCACATGATGTCACGTTCTGTTTTCACGATGAACATTTTATTTTCAGTATTGTTGAGAAGTTTGAGAGAAGATATATGTTGTGTGTTAAATATTTCCTCTCAGTCAGTGTTCTCACATGTTTATGTATGGCTTAGTGTCTATTTTTTTGCACAGAAAAGCATCATTTGCTAGTAAGCCATGGTGTACTACATGTGCAGTAGATGTGTGCAGTTTTCCGTGTGTCCTGTGTAGTCTTCACAGCCGTATGTGGACCACAGAATGTTCTGTGCCCAGACAAGTGTAGCACCTTGTTACGGCCCCTACCTAACAATGGTTGTTAGGTAATTACCTCACCGGCCGGCAGTCAATGGGTTACATCATCAGACCTGATGTTTGACTGCCGGGCCGGCTTGACTGACAGTGTCATCGAGACTCTCCCCTATTCAACACTGGAGAGTCCACCAGCTCACTGATATACTACTGGAGTTCATCAGTCAGACCTGCATGAGAGTTGCAGTTTGGTGATGGTGAAAAGCTCACTGACATACTACTGGAGTTCGCCAGTCAGACCTGCGTGAGAGTTGCAGACTCATGCAGTGTGGTGCTGGTGATAGCCTACAACAAGGAGAGCAGCGAGGTCACCAGAATCTACTATGTACCTGCGACGATGTACCTGAGACTGTACCTGAGACTGTACCCGAGACTGTACCTGAGACTGTACCCGGAGATTGTTAACCGGAGATTGTTAACCGGAGTGTCAGAGTTTTAGTGGTGTATGCAGGGAGTTTGTGACGGTGGCACGACACAAGTTGTCGTGTATTTGGTGTAGGTCAAGACGCGTTGTACAGGATTGTAATAGAGAATGGTTCATGATGCAGGGGGTGTGCCATGTGGCACAGAGAAGGTGTCGTGAGTGACCCTGAGCGATGGTGTGTGTAACACAGAGATAAGGGTGTCTGAGGACACGGTGGAGAAGGAGTATCATGACGAGGTATGGCAGTGTCCTGCGTGACACGAAGTTGGCAGTGACTTGACACATCACTAAGTATATGATTTGCTTGTGATATTTTATTGTACTATGATTGTGTAAATATATGTTTTTACACAGAATATTAGATTATATGTTTTTATTCAGATTATATGCTTTTATATTAATAATATATATTTAATATAATAAAATCTGAAAAATGAGATTTTACTCAGTATCCCAAACAGTCGTTTAATTACAAATGTTATTTTATTTGTAATATGGGGGCCTGTCCGGGAGAATATTGTTTGTCCGGGAAATGACTGTTTGGGATATATTTTATATTACATAGTACCTGAATCTTTGTGTGTCGGTCATTTTGTGGTGGGGGTGTTACGGCCCCTACCTAACAATGGTTGTTAGGTAATTACCTCACCGGCCAGCAGTCAATGGGTTACGTCATCAGACCTGATGTTTGACTGCCGGGCCGGCTTGACTGACAGTGTCATCGAGACTCTCCCCTATTCAACACTGGAGAGTCCACCAGCTCACTGATATACTACTGGAGTTCATCAGTCAGACCTGCATGAGAGTTGCAGTGTGGTGATGGTGACAAGCTCACTGACATACTACTGGAGTTCGCCAGTCAGACCTGCGTGAGAGTTGCAGACTCATGCAGTGTGGTGCTGGTGATAGCCTACAACAAGGAGAGCGGCGAGGTCACCAGAATCTACTATGTACCTGCGACGATGTACCTGAGACTGTACCGAGACTGTACCGAGACTGTACCCGGAGATTGTTAACCAGAGATTGTTAACCGGAGTGTCAGGGTTTTAGTGGTGTATGCAGGGAGTTTGTGACGTGGCACGACACAAGTTGTCGTGTATTTGGTGTAGGTCAAGACGCGTTGTACAGGATTGTAATAGAGAATGGTTCATGATGCAGGGGGCGTGCCATGTGGCACAGAGAAGGTGTCGTGAGTGACCCTGAGCGATGGTGTGTGTAACACAGAGATAAGGGTGTCTGAGGACACGGTGGAGGAGTATCATGACGAGGTATGGCAGTGTCCTGCGTGACACGAAGTTGGCAACGACTTGACACATCACTAAGTATATGATTTGCTTGTGATATTATATTGTACTATGATTGTGTAAATATATGTTTTTACACAGAATATTAGATTATATGTTTTTATTCAGATTATATGCTTTTATATTAATAATATATATTTATTATAATAAAATCTGAAAAATGAGATTTTACTCAGTATCCCAAACAGTCGTTTAATTACAAATGTTATTTTATTTGTAATACACCTCTTGTGTGTTACTTTGTCACCCAGTGTGACCTGCGCTCGCTTGACATTAGTCAGTTCAGGCATCAGTTACGAGCGTCTGATCCCCTTGTACAGAAAACTATGTTCGCCACTCATGATGCCCAGCTGAATCGTACCCACGACGATTCTCCCATCAAAACTTTTCCGTCAGAGTGCAGTTATATGTAGAGACCAGTCTCAGGACGCTTAGACCATCCTCTGCTGTAACTTCAACTGTCGAGAGAATGACACTCGTCAAGCCTTGCTGGTAAATTGTCTACTTTCTCTGGTTGAGTCCCTAACATGCTGGTGCGTGAGATTTTCCAGTACTGCCTCCAGCATCTTAGCTCTCCACATTTCTGGTTCCCCATATGGCTCTAGGTCAGTCAGTCTCCTTGTGATTGAAATTACCTATGATGAGAAACTTTGCCCTACTCATGTGGGCCCTTCTGGCCCCTTCGGTTAGTGTATCCATCTCTGCTCTGTTTTTCTCACCATACTCTTGTTTTGATCTCTTGCTTATTTCCTGTTCATCGACAATATATGAGTCTTATGACATTAAGGATCCAATTCTACATTATTATTATTATTATAATCAAATAGAAGCGCTAAACCACAGGGGTTATACAGCGCTGCAGGTTATTGTAGGATGCAGGGAGAGTGAGTTGTAAGAGGGAGATGGACGATTAGTAGGGTATGGAGTGCTAGATGACGGTGGGTAGTGCAGGGGTGGAGGGTAGCAAGAGATCGAGGTAGAAGGGACTGAGGGAGGTGCTAGAGGTATAATCTTCAGAGTTTGTGTAGTAAGTCAGTTTCTGTCAAAAAGTCAACAAGAGAGTCAGGATTAAAGGAGGGTCCATCTGCAGAAGGAAGGTAAAGAAAGGGCCGAGAGCGAAGACGTCGTTGGAGGTAAATTCTGCGTGCTCGTTGATAGAGTGGACAGTCCAACAGGATATGTCGAACAGACACTGGAACCTGACAATGCTCACAGAGAGGGGTAGGAGCCTCTCCATGAGATACCTGTGAGTAAGACGAGTGTGGCCGATGCGAAGACGGGAGAGAGTAGTCTCCCAACCTCGACATTGGTGACAAGAAGAAGGCCAGAAACCTATAACCGGTTTAATAGAATGAAGTTTGTTATTCAGCAGGTCAGACCAGCGTTGTTGCCAACGGGTGCGAAGGTGGGTAGCAATGACCGCAAAATAGTCCGTGAAAGGAACACCTCTATATGAAACTGGAAGGTCATGTACTGCTGACCGCGCAGCAGTGTCTGCCTGTTCATTGCCCTGTACGTCAACATGACCAGGGACCCAACAAAAAACAATATCTTTTGCTTGCTAAAGATACGGCGTATCCAAAGGTGGATACGAAGAACTAGGGGGTGAGGTGTATCAATTTTACGGATAGCCTGTAAAGCACTAAGGGAGTCTGAAACGACCACAAATGGTGACTCAGGCATAGATGCAATACGGATAAGTGCCACAAGAATGGCATACAATTCAGCCGTAAATATGCTAGCCGAGGGTAATAGATGCCCTGTACAACGCTGTCCGGAAACACTGCTGCGAATCCGGACGCCATTAGATGACTTTGAACCATCGGTGTATACTGCGATGGCATGGGAATGAGAACGAAGTGGTCTAGAAAGAAAGAGCAGAAGCCGCCGTAGGTAGTTGGGCTTTCGCGCAAGGTAGAGGAATAGAACAGACACGGACAGCAGGAACTTCCCAAGGGGTAGGGAAACGGAGATGTCACATGAACATATAGAGGTGGGAGCTGAAGGGAAGACACGAGTGAATGTAGACGAAGAGAAAAGGGACGAAGTAAGCAGGGGCGACGAACAAATAAAGAGCGCCTACTAACATCTGTGACAATCCTATACATAGAAGGATTGCGGAGGTCATGAGAGCGAACATAATAGCGAATGCAATGTGCACGCGACGATCAGACAAGGATGGAATGTTCGCTTCTCATAGAGGCTCTCAACCGGGGAAGAACGA